>VYXH01010484.1:15417-59354 GCA_013397275.1 Burhinus bistriatus
AGGGCAACAAAGGTGACTGGGGGATTGGAGCACCTCCCTTATGAGGAAAGGCTGAGAGAGCTGGGACTCTTTAGCCTGGAGAAGAGAAGGCTGAGGGGAGACCTTATTCATGCTTACAAGTATCTAAAGGGTGGGTTGGAGGAGGATGGAGGCAGACTCTTTTCAGTGGTTCCCAGTGACAGGACGAGGGGCAACGGGCACAAGTGGGAACATAGGAAGTTCCATTCAAACATAAGGAAAAACTTCTTTACGGTGAGGGTGACAGAGCACTGGAACAGGCTGCCCAGGGAGGTTGTGGAGTCCCCTTCTCTGGAGATTTTCAAGACCCGCCTGGCTGCAGTCCTGAGTAATGTGCTCTAGGCATTCCTGCGTCAGCAGGGGAGTTGGACTAGATGATCTCTAGAGGTCCCTTTCAACTCTAAAAATTCCATGATTCTATGAAATATGACTTGTGTACACAGTGCTAATCTTGAAGGATTGTGTTGGACAGAGATGCTGTGTCTTGAGAGTCAGGGAGTCCTAAGGAGAATTCAGTATAAAGAAGGAACTAAATCTTGTGTAGTTGGTCCAAAATGCTGAAAAGCAAGAATGCAAAAGAGGAATCTTTTCTCCTCTCTTGCTTCCTCAGGGTGTGGCCCCAGCTGTGGGTTGAAGTCCCCCAGGAGGGTTTGGCAGTTTTGCCTCCTCATTGTGACCATATTGGCAGTAAGCAGTGAAGGTGAGGGAAGAGGAAACTCCTGGTACTGTCCTCAGCCCTGAAAGTTCTTGTGCAAAATGGATAATGCATTAGTGGGTGCTTGTAGTGGGTATTTTATTTGATATGTATTTCGTGCAGAATTCCACTAGCATCTCCAGCATCATTGCAGACTGACTATGCAGCTTGCAAAATTTTTGGTGTATTTCTAGCTGTCATGCTTTTTTCTACAAATTAGCTTTACATCTTTTGGTATTTAGGCAGAATTTCTATTGTGGTCTGTTAGTGCAAGGGCTTGGAAAAAAACACAATTAGCATTAGAAAACGAGATACTTTCTTACAAACATAGCCTCTGTTTTTCTTTTGTTTGGTATACTGAATAGAGTCCTGAACATATCTGAATCATGTACTAAGTGAAGCAGCAATATGTAGCTCAAGCGTTCTGGAAAGAATACTTGGGATAGTGTGAGGTCAATTCATTTCCTGTCTTTGCTAGAGTGATAAAGATATGAAGATTTAACGAAGTAAAAAAGTCTTTTTCAACTTTCAGGACATACAAAGACTTTCTAGCAAAAAGGCACACAGGAAAACTTAATAGAAAGAAAATGCTTTACTTTCTTTTACAATAGTAGATTTTGGGGAAAAAATGCCTGGCTGTTTTACATCAAAATATCATGACCTTAAATCTATCAAATTTATCTATAACTGCTTGACTATTGCAAGTCACTGAAGCAGAGTGATGCAGTTGTTAATGAGTAAAAAAAATCATCCCCCAAAATGAAGTCTTTAAAACCAAGAAAGAATTGCAGAATTTTTTAATAAGTAACTCCGAAGTACACTGTGTCCTTTAAAATATCAGGTGCTTAAAACAAACACTGTCTCCAGCAATGATAGTTTTTCATGCTACAATATTTCTAAGTTACTAGAGGTAATTTCTGTATTATCGTACAATCAACATAGAATGGTTAGATTTGGAAGGGACCTTAAAGATCATCTACTTCCAACCCTGCTGCCATGGGCACGGACACCTTCCACTAGACCATGTTGCTCAAAGCCCCATCCCGCCTGGTCTTGAATGCTTCCAGGGATGGGGCATCCACAACTTCCCTGGGAAACACGTTCCAGTGCCTCACCATCCTCAGAGTAAAGAATTTCTTCCTAATATTTAATCTAAATCTACCCTCTTTAAGTTTAAAACAATTACCCTTCATCCTAATCACTACACTCCGAGATAGAGTCCCTCCTCATCTTTCCTGTAGGCCCCCTTTCAGATACTCTCTGAAACCTTCTCTTCTCCATGCAAAACAACCCCAACTCTCTCAGCCTATCTTCGTTTTTAACATAAAAGAATAAATAAATGTTAGTATATTTTGTCATCATTAGAATTTTCACCTATCCTTCCCTCAAAGGTTGCAATATTTGTGTTCGCTAGTTGAAGTTAATCAACATAAGTAGGTGGGGCAATGCTTACCTACCTCAGTTAAGATGAAAACATCAGTATTAGAAGAAAGGTATTTTCAGATATGCCTCTTTTATTTTGGGGACAATTTAACTAATTTTTCTTAATATTTGTAAAAAAGTTATTTATCTTCCTCTTAAAATAGTTGATAGAATTCTAATGATTTATTTTTATATATATATATATATATAAAGCATCCCTTCTTATAATAAATTAGCATTCTAGAACTCACTTCTGATTCCACAGAACCCTTTTAATAACATTATTCAAAATCCTGTAGATGCTTCCAGAAGGTCAAGTAACGCACTTTTCTAATTAGTTATCATCTGATTATCATTAGCTTGTAATTAACTGTCACTATCATATATGATCTGCCCTGTGACTGGAGGGGAGGGTGAAGCCCGCTCTGTCTCCTGTACCCCAGTAGCAGCAATGCCCATTCTCAACAGACTGGCGAAGGTGGAGGTGTGTGAACTGAAGGACAAATCATAGCTGTCAGGTCCCAATTATTTTTTTGGAATGGGCATAGCTGTGATGAGGAGGTAGGAGTTTATGGTTTTTATGTGTTTATTTCTGTTTGTTGAAGGTGGGTTTTTAAAGTAAGTAATACCCTGAGGACCAGAATACAAAGAATAGTGGCCACTTTGAATGTGGAAATCCTATCCTGTTCTTTGGATATATTTGTTTCAAATGGAAAAACTTGCAGATTGAATTATGAAAACAAGGATTATAAATCTTTGATGTGAGTTGCTCATACTTATTTCCCAGAAGTCATTTACCATAGGTGCATAGTTAAGTGATTATCTCTTAATTGTTATATTTTTGAGAGTTTTTGAGTAAGTAATCTTCCCAGCTGTTTCAAAAATATGCCATCACCTGTAGTTTCTTCCTTGTTAGTGCCAAGCTATCTACCTCTGTGCACATATTCCTTCAGCTACCACTAATAATAATAATAATAACAATAAAAAATAGTTTAGTGCCTATTGAGGTTTAAAATGCTGAATTACAACATGGCAGGCTACCAATTACTTTCAAATAGACAGTAGATACAAATGCATTCACCACGGCTCTCATTCTGAGCCCTGGGTTGAACTTTAGAAAGGAAAATTGTAATCTAAATGCTGAAATTATGTTGGAAGTGAGGAATCAAAGAAATGGTGTTTAATCTTTTCCTTCAGGACATGCTAATCAGTGACTTTTATTAGAAAGTTAGCAGCAGGTACTTACAAGTATTAAATATCAAAAATTCTTGTGCTTGAAACTGCTGCACTGACAGAACTGAGAAGGTTCAAACCTAACCTTCAAATTCATATTTCATCAGTACGTTTCTCTGCTTAATAGTCCATTTTCTCCTACTGTTACCTTTCTGATGTTGAAAAACATATTTTGTTTTTGTGTGAATCCTAGAAATAGGACTTGCAATCATAAAATCTTTTCCTACTCTACCTCAGTGCCATGCAAGTAATCAGGCAAAAAATTCAGTCTGCAAAGCAATAGTCAACTGCCATTGTGGCAGATGATTTTGTGTTGACCAAGGCTTCAAGCATGAAAGCTTGTTTTGCCCTGGGAATGCTGATGTCTTCAACTGAAGATCAAAACGATTAAAGCTAAATGTAAGGTACATTTTTTTAAAAGGATGACATTTATTAGACTGTAAATCATGAGGGGTAGAGAATATAACAGTTAATGTAGAAGTATATATACTACATCAGCAAGGGTAACAGAAGAGGAAGGGATTACAATTTCTTAACTCTTTACCTTCTCACTTTACCATCAATAAATCTATGAGATTGAAATTCTATACATGATTTTTTTGAACTTAAAGAAAACAATAATCACTCACTATGATAGTGTATTTTCAGTTGTTTTGGGGGGTTATCTTGTGAGACAGCAATTCTATGGTGTTGGAAGTACTGTTGGTATAAGTTACTTCAGAATAAAAAACTGTTTTATTAACAGCACCAAATACAAACTATTTATCTCTAAGTGGAAAGTCAGGCTTTCAACCGGAGAAAAAGTTACAAAATTCTGTTGGGGAAGCTAAGTTTTGGCATTATCAAACCCACCACCACTGACATGCTTGCATTTTCCTCTATATTGAAATGTGAATGCACTGAATTGGCAAAACAACAAACAACAATTTAAAAAACATATTTAAAGCTGGAAAATATGAGTTGGCTCTGTCTCATTGCTCTACTATGCTGCTTTAAGGACTTTCACCCAGCCGGCATAAACTAACTCAAAGAAAGAGGTCACTGACCATAATATCTACTCTAGGATGGCCTTTGTGAGACCATGTCCACAAAGCTATAACTGATATTTCTCAAAGAAAAAGAACTTGATGAATTTAAAAGGAGTTCTTACAGAGCCATTTATGACATGCAGCTTGATCACTGCTCAGTGCTAAGTTGGAGCTGGTGAAGAGCGTTGGAAAGCTACAGGCCACCTGGCAAATAAACAATGGTCATTGCTGCTGCTGCAACAGGCACTTAGATGTTGTGTTGGGTTGTCAGAGTTGAGGAAAGAACATCAGTCAGTCTTTACTGAGGATAAAAGGAAATATGAATTTCCTTGGAAAATGATATTTAGCTGAATCAAAGCCAGGAAGAGACCATCCAGGTAACCAAACAGATGGACTTCTTAAATTTATTTTGGAAGTAGACAAACCAAAACAAAACAGCAATATAGAAGCCATTCTATAAATACAAACATTTTGAAAACCAAACTTTTTTAGGAGGGTTTTGGGGTGTCTTTGCTATTTGTTTTGTGGTTTTGTTTTTTGTTTATTTTTTGCAATACTTCATGTATATATCTACAAGGAAAAAACAGTCCTGCTGTATACTCTTCATACTTTCTTGTGTATTCTCAATAAGAACAGGGGAAGTTAGTTTTTATAATCTTATCCAATGTTATGCTTTCCTTAAGATTAAAACTAAAAAAGAACAAAAAAAAGAAGAAAACATTTGTGCTGTGCCAGTGAAAAGCTGTTGCAAGTAAGTGGTGCATTCAAAGGCAAAAGGGAGGGAAGGAGCAGCAAGCTGAATGCATGGGAAGTTTCACAGGAGCCCGTCGTTCGGGTGTGCTCACCCACGCACAGGTAGCAGCGACCTGAGGCTGCCCAGCACTGGCAGGGCTGCTCGGAGAGACCGCGGTCACCATCTGTCGGCTCCTGGGCTGATCAGCGCTGCACTGCTGAATTAAGTTTAGGAATTTCTAAAAGGATTTTGATTGGAACTAATTGGTATACTCTGAGAATGTAAGTGGATAGAAAGGGGAGAATAAGGGAAGAATTCTTACACTGAAGTGTAGACCCAGCTTGGCTAGGTTTTTATCAGCTGGCTGGTTTGTCTTCTAATGTAGGATGTTCCTAGTGTTCCTGATAAGGATGGTACGATGGAGCTGAGCTCAGGCTGGCTGGCTAAGCATGTAATAATCCTCTTACCTGATTGCATTATTGGACCAAAATTTTGCTTTGTTCCACGTAGAAAGTCTAGGTTTAAGTTTAAAATATAAGTTCTGCAAAACATGCTTATGTTACCCATGTCTCATTACATTCCACTATGAACAAAATGGAATTCAAGTAGTGGTCTTACTTTGTATTCATTTTGCTCATCATAGGTTTCCACATTTGGGTCATAATTAAAGCCTTAACTGAAAACATTCTTTTATGTATAGCTTGTCACCTGTGAATGTGTATGTGTTTTGCTGACCTAATCTAGCTTGCACTTTAGTATATTTGAGAATAGTATCTTCTTGAGAAAGCCAAGTGGTTTGTTTCCATAAAACTTTAAGTGAATTCAGATTGTCAGGTATCATTATCATTTAACAGTGACTAAGACACATATATTTGTGTGTGTTTATGTAAATGAAACAAGACGTATTACCCTGTATATGTATAATAAACATCTGAATAGAGAAGACTTTCAGAAAACATAAGGTTCTCTAAAGATCATAATTTCACTGCCTATAATGAAAAGATTACATTGATGGCTTTTTTAATAAGCATGTATTGCTGCTTCTTCAAATTGTTAAAAGAGTAAGGACCAGTATATCTTGGATTACCACAAATAGAATAAAGAGCACATTGAAGAGATACCTTCAAACACAATCTCCACAGCAATGCATGAGGCAACTTTTGTAAGTACCACATTCATTTGAAAACATAAACCAGAGAAACAACAAGGAAAATGAGATGTTTGCATTATCTGAGTAAAGCTGTATATTGTTTCTAATTTAAAAATGGGCTCTTATTCCAGAAGAACAATAGATAAAGCTGGAAACTCCTACCTGAAAGGGGAAATTTCACAATAAACTTTTTGGCTTATTTTGAAGTCTAGAGTCAATGGAATAAGTGTATTTTATTTTATTCTTCCTACAGATTATATTAAAAAAAAACCAACAACAAACATTTTTTGAGACAGAAAAATGCATATGTATCTTTTAAAATATTGGCCTAGAGTATCAGTCGTAGACATGACTATATCATAAAACAAGAAAATCATAAACCAACTCTGCTGCGTGTCTTGTCAGAATTTAGGACAAATTCTGCTACAGGAAGCTGGAAGAATCTCCTTGACATTCATTGTTGTTATTTTGGAGCAGTAATATTTTGCCAGAAGGGAAAATGCTTTGCTTCAAATCAGTGTCAAGTTTTGCAACTGAATCCAAAGCTATCTTATGACTGGAAGATTTTGTTTTTCTCAGTTATTTTCCTGACGCTTGGAATTTCAGTAGTTGTTGTAACAAGGATATGAATTCCGCATTAAAGTTCAGAACTGAATTCTTTCACCATACCACTTGTTATTGTTAAACTGCCTAGTGGTTCCTAATGATAGGAAAATGGCCCTCAAACAAAGCAGAAAATTCCTAAGTATAATTATATTTGTATAAAGTCGAATCACACTGTAGTGTATATACAATGTGTGTGTATATATGTTATATACATATATGTTTGAGATCTATATATGCTTTCATATATATATAAAGCGTATATATATTAATAAATGCATGGTAACATTTGAAAATGAGACAGCCCTAAAGATTGAATTAAATACAGTATCTTAAGAAAATAAGAAGGAAATAAGGCAAGGATGATGATACATTCATAGACGACAAGATACAGAAAGCAATCCAGGAAACAGACGTTGGGAAATGGCATTGCAATAGCTTAAACTTACTATAATGTTGTATGAGATCAGCCATACCAGTTCAGAAAAAAATTACATGTAGTTCAGTACCTTATTTTGACACCAATCTGCAGCAGACAGGGAAGAGGCAAGGGGCAACCATATTAATTTATTTTCCAGGTATAGTCATACTCTCCATTAGCCAGCTGTTATTGTCTTGAATCCTTCTTTATGATTTTTTTTTTCTCCCATGAATTAGGAGAAATATTTTGAGCCTGTGCAAACCGAGGCAATCATTTACCTGCATGCACAGAGCTTAACTATGAGCAAAGTGATAGCATACCTCCTGTTTTGAACTTCCAGTCTGATGATTTCAGTCCTTTAGTTCCATGTTTGTTTTATAACAAACCATAAACACTCATTCTTTAGTCATCTTCTTTTTGGCATCCATGATTTTAGACTTCTCTTGCATGCCTGAGGTTTAAAGGTCTCTTCTCATATGGAAGTGCTTGTATGTCTTTGAGAATCCTTGCTGCACTTCTTTGTTTCTTTTCAAATATTATTATCCTTTTGGGGATATGAGGACCAGAACTATTTTATTCTCTCTTCCTTTCCTTATAATTCTTAATCATTTTGTTTTTATTTTTCATTCTTTACATTTTTTTTACTCTTTAGTGAATATTTTCATAGAACTCTTCATTATAATGGCAAGATTTTTGTCTAAGTGATAAGGTTAACAATTGGTAGTTATTAATTACCAGCAGTAACTCCTCTTCAGTGATTACATGAAAAAAATCAGGATCGTTTTCTCCAGTATGCATTATTTTATTATTTTCAGTGTTGGTTTAACTATTGCACTATGAACTATTATCACATTACTTTTCTGCACCTTTTGAGACTTTTTTCAGCATTATCACTAGTCATTTAATAAAAAATTGTTCTTGTTCAGTTAAGGTTTGAATAGGTGCTTGAGAATTTAAAACAAAAATAAACAGAGGCATTTCTGTTCAGTGTTTGAACTCTACCATGGGCAAATTTTTAGTATGGTCAGTGAAGCAACGTGACATATCATATCCCAGTTCCTAGAAGATAATAGTCTACAATATATTAATCCTCACCACTGTTGGCTACTCTTATAGATATAAAATCATACAGTAAAATAACTAAAGGATAGTAAGTAATCCTCCCTATTATAAAAGAAATAGAAAGCAGACAAGACCAGTCCATCTCATCTACTATTTTCTCTCTGGTGCTATTGACGATAATATGTTTCAGAGTGTACTGTAGCAGGCATATTCACAAAACCCATTTGAAGAGTATATTTCTTTTTATATTTGTCACACTTTACAGCTTGAAACAAGAAGCTTCAACCCTTCATCCTTCAAGTCATTACCATCACTCTTTAGGGCACAAGGTAATCTTTAACTGACAAGAGCACAAGGATATGTTTTAAGGAGGCAGATAACTCCATAATTTTCTACCATGGGTATGTTGCATCTTTCTCTGATATACGTGGCCCTGGCCAGTGTTAAAGACAGGGTGCTGAACTAATCACAGGTCTGCTCCAGCATACCAGCTCCCATAAGATGGCAGATGATCAAGTGTATGCACAGCATTTCCTGTCTATAGTGTATTTTCAGCTGGAATTAAATTCTCATGCATGGTAATGCATATCAAAAAGCCAATTGACTGTACTTGAAAGTCATTTTATGCCTTATACAGTTATATAATACTGGATTTCATATGCTTGATGCGAGCTTTGCAAGTATTCATTAATATTTTTTTTGCTGGAAGTAAAGTTTGTTATTTCTTCTATTTTCACATAACTTCATTATTAGAAAAAGCTTTACAATTATTATCATAAATACTTTCCTTGTCTGTGTGGAATGGAGGAGACAACTGCAGACTGGAATTGCAGATTGCTGTCACTATTTCTTTAATTTAAAAATGCCAGTCTAATAACTAAAAATAATTGTTCTTTGTCTACAAAATATTTTCAACAAACAAATAAAAACTGTGACAGTTCAATTTCCTGCTCCATCTTGAGTAAATATCTGTTGTGTGTTCAGTAAATCATTTAGCACCTGCTAAAAAATGGGGACGATGATATCTTCCTAACTCACAGAGGTGGTGTGATAGATACACAAAAGCCACTAACCACACTACTGATCATCTGATTAAATTTCTGAGACCAGTCATCCTAATCCAGCATGGGTTTGTCAGTCAAAATCCTCAACTGTCCTTTTTGTCAACTGCTTCAGAAGAGCCATTGATCTACCAGAAAAGTCAAATATATATTGATAGCTTGCATGTATTTGGGGCTGTACTATGAATCAGATTCAAAGTGTTTGAAATGATCTTGACTTCTCTGTTGACTTTTTAAATCGTTTTATAATATTTGTAGTCTTATAGAGTTAAGTCCAGAAAAGACCATTAGGTCACTTCATCTAACAGCATATAAACCATATGTCAAGATACTCCTTCAGGAAATCCTTTAAAATTTGTCTAACTACAGAAGGGCTCATGGCTTGGCTAGCACACATTTTCCAAAAATACTCTAGTTTGAATTTTAAGCTACCAGGAGAGAATTTACCATTTTCCATGGAACGGATGTGAATTACAGGAGCTCGAGGGAGGATTTTTTAATATGTTTTTTTTTTTTTTTCTACACAGTGTGACAACACTTCAAACAGCCACACTGCAATGTTTGTGGGAGGAAAAGGGGGTTACCATGGGTGTCATTACTTTAAAATGTCCAGTGTGACCAATGAATAGGAGGAAGTACCATGCAAGATATAATCCCAGCTTTAAATGGCAACATGTCTACATTCAAAAGAACATGAGACACTTAGGGTTATATTTGTAAGGAATATAGATTTCAAAAAAAAAAAAAAAGTTAAGTCCATCAGCTCAGTTTCTCTTATTCTAGAAATACATATATAATACTTACATAAAGTCCAAACCTGAATACTTTCCTTCTGTCTGAATTGAAAATTCAGGTAATGTGTACCTGAAGAAGATATTTTTTTCCTATTGCATTTGACTATGCAGCTGTTTATTTTCTCATATATATATTTCAAAACATGTTTTTCCAGAGCTCTGCAAAGTATCTTCATGCCTCTTGTATATTAATATGGAGTTAATTAAATTTCTTGTCCTTATAATAATGAAAGTTGAAAATAACTTGGGGCAGGGGTGGTGCAGTCCAGTTCTGGGCTGAAATTCTGAGGCTATTGACCCCTTTCTCAAAGCTGTGTGGATTCATGGAAATGATCAGCTTATTTCTACGTAGAATTTCACTTAACTGCCACATCACAGTTTTTTAATTCTGTAAATTATCTTGAATATTAGATAATGTGGGAATTTGAACAAATGCCATTTGCAGATATCATTGCCATACAGAATTAGATATGCTTGTGAAGGACAATACTAGTCTCTCATAAATAAGTTACATCTTTCTTGATCATCTGTATGGTGTCACTTAGAATATTAGTGCTCATATAATTCTAAATTGTGATTTTTTTTTTTTTCCTGCTAGAAAACTCCTTATGCTCAGAGGTGACTGTCTTCATTTTTGATTACACACTCTGTTAATTATTATTTTAGGAGTGCATTCTTATGTCAAGTACTTTCACTAGCCTTATCTCTGTGTTCTCTAGTTTTCAAAGTTTCTTGTGATTCCACTACAGACACAAGTCACTGGACTTAATTCTTCTATATAGAGTGCAGAGAAAAAAAGCATATCCAACTTGAATAAATGTTCACAATTTTGCACCTGAAGGTAGCCTAACTGTCAAAGGCTGATTCAAAGTCTTGTTAACCAAAATAGTGTGCACAGAATACAAAAAAATTTATAAATTCCCTTGTTGGTGAAGAAATACATCCAAATTCTGCTGTCCCCTGCATGTATGCAAGGACGGAACATATCTGTCTGCATGAAATTTCTGTAAAAAGGGGGTCTCTGCTGTGACGTTCTTCAATGCACAGAGCAGAATAGACAGCACAGCTCAAGTAAGAAACGCATCAGATGAAGGAAAAAAAAAAACCACAACTGACATATAATAAAATAAAAATAAAATTTTGTCATGCTGCTTCAGTCCTAATCTTTTTTAGAAGTGCTTACCAGAATGCTGGGGGCTCTTTGCAGCTCATTCATTAGAGCCCACAGTGAGAACTGCAGCGATGCTTTTTTTGACAATACACTGTTAAGGACACAGACTGTAATCCATTGTTTTCTAAAATCTCTTGACTTTCTAGCAAGTATAATTCTCCAGATTCATCCCTAGTGAGCCATTTTCAGCATTAGTAGGTCAAATCCTTATTTGGTTTAAAGGCAGTGCTCCTGTGACAGATTTATTTATCAACATCATCTACAGATCTAAAGAATTCAGCCCATAGACCTGTGTAGACAAATATTGAAATACTTTCTCTCTTCTAATTGTCATTGGTTTAAGGAATGACTCGCTTTTAAACAGTTTAGTGTTCTTGCATGCTTGAGGGTAATTTCTCTCAATATCTTCCACAGAATGATTTGTAGGTTTGTTAGTTTTGCATTTGCGTGGTGGTCCTGGAGAGCTATACAGAATGCAGTCTTCCTCCTGATTCTTCCTTTATCAGAGCATACCGAGGTTTTCAAACATTTTTCTCTTTTTATGTTTATTACTGGAACACCTCGTGCACTTGGAGACTCTGCAAAGCTCCACATAATTGTATTCACCTATTTTGAAAATTCTTATATTTTCATGTATATTTTAGTTCTTTTTCAAGGATTTTGTAGGAACTGTGAACTCTTTTTGATGATTCTTCATGACCATTCATTGTGCTTTCCAGCTTGCCCTCTTGGATGAATATATACTGTGACTACATAAGTGTGTGTGCCAATATACAAATATATGTATGTATATGCATGGATATGTATACAAACTCATGCATATATTCATAACATATTTAGAATATGCATTTATGGATATTCATAATAGCATATTTAGGCATATAAAGAGGCACACAGACCCTAGCTGCCAGGGTGACTAGCTCTGTAAAACTATCATGGAGCATAATTTTCTTTCTATGCTCTTTTCAAGGACTCCAGCTCTTCATGACACTTCCCGAAGTCAAGTGTATAGTAGTATCTGTTCATCACTGTGACAAAACATTTTTTGTCTTCTGCAAATTGAAGTTCATTACATTAGTGCTGATGTTCTCTCAGCAGGTGGTCGATGTCAATTATTTTTTGCTTCTGTGTAATGAAAGCTGCTACATATTCATTTCAATTCTGTTACAGAGCTCTGAAGTTCTGACAAGCTGTGAGCAGTTCTTCAATCAGGTAAACTTATGAACAGCTTCATACTAGTTGGAATCATCATGTCCTGACTAACCTGGATTTCTCACAACTTGTCTCTATGTTTGCCTCATACACAGTGGCTAGGTTGTCCTTTTCCTTTCTCAAATTTCAGAACGTGTTGCAGAAGACAGACATCCAAACCTCACTTGTTCACTTGCAACAATGGTTTCCAAATGTTGGACAAGCTTATTTTATTTTAATGGGTACGTGCACAAGATAATTCACATTGATCTGAGACTTGGACCATGTCCACATGAGCAACCTACCTTGCCCTTGTCCGAGTCAGCATGAAATCTCTAGTCAGATCAAGCTAAGTTCTCCTCCTCTGGGAATAATAGCCCTGCTCCCAAGACTAGTGTCCTGGTTGTCCATATCAGTCGGATGGACACAAAACAACCTGGCTTAAATCTTGAATAAAGTGTTTCTTAATCATACTGTGTTCAGATGAAAAAAACCCAGAATGTGATGTTACAGTTAAAAAAAGCTCTTTTAAATCTTCCACCTGCTGCAGTGCTCAAATTCCCAATTTCAATTCCAGGAGTTTGCCTAACTTTGATATATTTTACACGTGTATTTTTATATATGTGTGTTTAAATATCTCTAACTCTGAATTGAATGAAAAATTCTTTTAGTTGTTTAGATATTATAAAAAATTCTAAAAATATAAAGGTTTTCTTCTTCCAAAGTATTTTTTTTATCTTACGACTCGTTAGAGGGACAATAACTCATTGCTCGCTCATATTACACTGGCAACTAAATCTGTTGAGAAAGATCAGAGTCATGCCCATGTAAGTCTCCCTTAGTGCCCACCTGAGCATCCCTCTACTGTGTGCACGTACATTGCCAGTGACCCCTGCGGTTATAGCACCAACATATTGAAACACAAGGCATAAAGAAAAGAGGGTTGAAAAGATTCATTTCGTGTTCTTCTGGATAATAAGTCATCAGAATCAAGTTTTATGATGGAAAGCAGGAAGAATATCATAGCTGTGGAGCTGCCACTGTTTAGCAGAAGTGGTTATTTGGATTTAAGCAGTACTGTCTGCATTAGGTAGGTAGAAATTTGTTGCCAGCAATATAAAAACATCTGCCATACTGACAAGTTTGAGAGAGAACCACAGAAGAAGAGATTGCAATTTAGAGACACAATTAGTCCTCTGGAAAAGAAGTTTAAGAGTTGTACAGCTTGTTCATTGAAACACAGAATCACAGACTCACAGATCGGCTGAAGCAGGAAGGCACCTTTGGAGATCTTTTGGTCCAATCCCCTGCTCAGAGCAGGGTTGGGTAGAGCAGGTTGCTCAGGGCCTTGTCCAGTTGAGTTTAGAATAACTCCAAGGATGGAGACTCCACAGCCTGTCTGGGCAACCTTCTGCAGTGTTGGACCACCCTGACAGTAAAAAAGTGTTTTCGTATGTTTAAATGGAATTTCCTGTGTTTCAGTTTGTGGCCATTGCCTTTTGTCCTGTCACTGGGCACCACTGAGAGGAGTCTAGCTCCATCATCTTTACTCCTCCCATCAGGTGTTTATGATCCAACCGAGCCTTCTCTTCTCCAGGCTGAGCAGTCTCAGCCTCTCTCAGCCTCTTCTTGTATGTGAGATGCTCTAGTCCCTGTATCGCTTCGCTGGACTTGCTCCAGTGTGTCCAGACCTCTTTCATACTGGGGAGCCCAGCACTGGATCCAGCACTCCAGGTGTGTCTTGCCAGTGCTGAGCAGAGAAGAAGAATCACCTCCCTCAATCTGCTATTGATGCTCTGCCTAATGCAGCCCAGGATGTCATTAGCCACCTTTGCTGCAAGGGCACACTGCTGGCTCATGTCCAGCTTGGTGTCCACTGGGATACCCAGGGCCTTCCCTGCCAAGCTGCTTTCCAGATGGGGCATATAGTGGGAGCTGGGGTTATTCCTCCCCATGGTCAGGCCTTGGAATTTTCCCTTTGTTGAGCTCTATTGAAGCTCTTGTCAGCCCATTTCTCCAGCCTGTTGAGATCCCCCTGAATAGCAGCCCACCAGCTGGGTGCATCATCCACTCTTCCAGGTGTTGTATCTTCTGTAAAGTCCCTGAGGGTGTGCTCTGTCCCATCAACCAGATCATTAATGATAATGCTGAACAGTATAGGTGCCAGTATATTTTCCTGAGACATTGTAGAACCAACATTTCTTGCCTATGAAAAAAATAATATTCAGACCGTTTTATTACAAAAAGTCTGCCTGTCATCTTGCTTATCAGATTCAAATGCTTCCATGAGTTTTTTGAGTTGTCTTTTCCATTTCTGCTATTTTTGAGAAAGCTCTTCTCCCACAAGGATTAAAAAAAATACTGTCCAAAAATCACAAACTAGTAATTTTTTAAACTAAATACCATCATATCAATCTTAAACTATGAAAATTTTAAATAATATTATTCATGCTCTTTGTGTTGGACTTTGTTTTGAGCTTCTAGGATTTATGGGGTTTGTATTTCAAACTTTTACCCAAAGCTATAAAAATTAGAAATTTAGTTTTGAAAATAGAAGCTCAGATTCTCATAGTTTCTATTTCTGTTTGGTTTTGTTGTTTTTTTTTTTTTAAGAAAAAATAGGGAAAAAAAAGGCTCTTATAAAGTGATAATTATTGACATCACTGGAACAAGTAAAAACAATTATTTTGGTTCACTATTGGTTTTATGTAAGATACCTTTTTTTCCCCTGGTTCTAGACTGCACTGATTGATTTTAGGATTTTGTTTTTTCTTCTTTTTTTCCTTCTCCTTTAACTCAGCAGCATACAACAGTCAATGAGTTTTCACTCGATGGTGATCTAAAAGGTACATTGTTGTCAAATGATAGAGATAGGTTATTATAGTTTATGTTAGTCTTCTTTTTCAGAGCTCAGTGGTCACCCTATTTTTAGTTCAGAATGCTTTTATATTTACTTTGCTCAGTTCTGCAGAGTGGTGTAGGCGTTTTGATGAAGTGATGGGTTCCCTGAGGACCCAGGAGGAGGGAGCATTTAGCATTTATTGGATTGGCTGTCTTTTTCCACCATTTATAAATGTGCATGAGTACTGTTCTCCTGTATCTTTCCAAGTGCAATGAGCCAGTTTGACTTTTCGTGTATTGTTGTGTTGGGTGATTATATATTTGTGAGGATTCTTTGCACTAAGACACTTTCTCACAACCCTTTCTTATTTTATCATCAGCTATGCTGTCATGTAGAAAGCAGATATACATACCCCGAGGCCAAATTTCAATGATGTTTCAGTCGTGAAACTTCTTTATGCTACCTGCTAGAGCTCTTGCACTAGACTAAAATGCAGCTGCTATCTTCTCGAATGGCTTTTCTCACTGTGCACTTGGAAATCAAATATTAGCAAAGATTTCTTCATCTATCAAAGATGACAATATTCTAGATGATAAGGTAATAATGAGGAGAGGGACAACAGAAATCAAAGGAAATATTATGTATATCTGTAAATACTGCTAATTCAGCATCAGAAAAGGTTTTAGTACCAAACTTCAAGGAAGCTCTGCTCCTTGTGATGCCCACATGAGTCTTTTTTTACAAAACCTGTTGTTTCATCTGCATTTTTTTTTTTTTTTCCCTGGAAGTTAAGTAGTGGTCACTCAGCTTTTGTCTGTAAAGTTTGAAAGAAATTTTCAAAAGATGCCATGGGAAATACATGCCCCGATTTCCATGTAAATTCCAACTTTATCTCTACTTGCGTCTAATCCGTAGTTCAGCTTTCTTTCCTCCCCTTCCACCTACAAATTGTCATGGGAGACTGGTCTCTGTCATAGTTTGTGCAATGAGAAAGGCCTGCAGGACTTGCGTAATAATTTGGTTTCCAAGTAGTTTGGTAGGATTAGGATTTGGATTAAACCTTGGGAATACCATTCAGCAATGACAACTGAAAGATCTGTTATGAAGGATGTATAGAAATAGTGTAGTGTACTGGCTTTGTAGAGGAAACAAATTGAGCTACATTCATCAAACTGTGTAGAGCAACGTTTATTGGGTTGTGGTTTCTGGATCAATGGTGGTCCATAAGTTTTCAGAAGGAGTGCAGCAAAATGCCATTTTTTTTGCAAGTACATAATATATGTTTATGAAGACAGATAAATGAAGCAAACAGAGTGATATGGAAGAAATACAGGAACACTGAAAATGTAACCTATATTCAGCACAGCAGAAATTAAAACTTTTTGTGGCATTATTTCATATGATGGATGGATGCTTGTGTGTGTGTGTTTGCACGTGTGTGCATCTGCACGCATGTGCTATATATATATATATGTCTGCATGTTTCCATATTTAAATGAGGTATCACTCCAATTTGAAAAAAGTGAAATTCAACTAGATGTTCCTAATTATTCCTTCCATCTCTATCACATCATGCAAGTGCTGTAATGAGGAAACTTTAGAACTGTGCATGCCCCCAGCAATATCAATGCCAAAGAATTCATATAGCTTGTCTGAGTACTCATCACTTTTTTTCACCGGGTCAAAAACTGGTTCAAGAGGACCAATTCTCTTGAATGGTGGTAGATGTGAGAGAACGCATTTCCAGGCACAGTGCTCATTCTTGCTTTTTCCTTTTAGAAAGTTAGAACCAAAGATATTCCTGCATTCTCAAATGACATCTTTTCAGGCCAGGTTTGAAACCCATTGACAGCCATTATGACCAATGATTTCTCCTTGTTTATAGGTCACAAATAATTGATAAACTTTACCCACAAAGCTATTTTTTCCAACTTTAAGAAGGGTGTCTGTGTAAGTGTCTCTCATTTTCACTGAAATAAATTTGGTTTTGTTTCCTGTTTGGATCATAAGTTTAGAGAAAGAGACATTTAAGTGTATCTGTTTATGAGACTCCATTAAGCCCATAAGACATTAAAAAGTATTCTAGCTTTCTTCTTCTCTTCACTGCACCCTCTAACTCAAATGACTAAAATACATTCTCTTGGACTTTTTCTTTGCTCTACTGTTTTATGACTTGAGTATATTTCTCTAAGTATTAAAATTATAGGAAGAAGATTTATGTGAATTCTTAGGGGAAACAGCCACACAATAATGATAACATTCACTTTTAATTGTTAATACATCCTTTTATACTTTTATTTGTAATATCTATCCATCCTATCTACATTGCAGTGTTAATGCAATAGTTATGTGCAGAATTATATTGAGAGTTTTGTGTTTTTTAAAAAAAAATTAAATTCCTGAAATGTCTAAAGTGGATTCAATAAGTAGGGTTAAGAATGGTGAGAAGAATTCACATGTTAAATATGTTCAGATGCATTAAAAATTGTAATTGAAAGTTGCTACTATCTGTTTGCAATCCTATTATCATTTGAAATCCAGTATGTTCCTGATCCATGCTATAAAAATCATTGTCACAGATGTTTCTATTCAGTGCTCTAGTGGTATTCTCAGTAGTGGACCTCAAGGCATTTACATGAACCATCTTTTGTACCTTATGTGTGGAAGCTGGAGATAGAATTGAGTCTCTGATACGTGGCTTGCAGAGTAAATATATAAGACTACAGGCCTGTTACTGTTGTGAAAGGTCTTCTGTTGATAAATATAAAAACTTGCTTCCAGGTTCTATCAAACCAGCACATTTCATGAGCAGTAAATGCATTTGGAATAAAGTTACAGATTTTTACTAAATGCTTTACATCATTTCTGTGGGACTAGCAATTTTCATCTTGTATTAAATAGTTTTATAACTAATACTATGTAAAGTGACATAGAAATAAAAGGTGAAATAAAAATGTCAATTTTTATATTTTTTAAAATACATCTGCGGACACCAGTGATTCTTGATAAAGCCATCAGTAAACTATTTCAGAAAATACAACAAAGCCATAGTGTCTTACCATATCTTATCCAGATATACTAGTGTCATTAACATTGTATTGGCAATACAGATGAAAGAAAATACAATTCTCTGAAAAATAACAGAAGTTTGACTTGATCATTCTCTACCTGCAAATATATAGCTTATATCAGTATGGGCCCTTTTCAGTCCAAACAAGAGCATATGAAATTGCTTATGTGAATACTAAATTTGTAAGAATATGATTAATAATAAACCAGAACATATATTCATTGCTTAGAGGAAATAGATGCCTTTATATGTTAAAGCTTTTATAGACTAAGTTCTCTCTATACCTCCATGTAGTGTAAATTAAGACAAGCACCCATAAATCTGGGCCTCAAAAAGGGCAGGGCATGAGCTTTTATGTATAAAGCTGATACTGTTGTTTCAGTGAGAAAACTCTGGAACGGAAAGACAGGAGTAGGCTTGAGGGACTGAGGAATATGCAGGAGAGTTTAAGTACAGTTCTTGGAACACAGCCCATAATTTGAAATCTGAGAGTTTAGTGATCATTGTCTGGGTTCAAACTATCATCTAAGCACTGATGAAGGAGAAGCACTTCCACTGGTCATGGCATAAGAGGACTACTTGGCTAATGTAGGGCATTGCTAATGTAGTAACATATTCATTTGTCCCTCCGTTGTCCCAGAAAGTTTGTGAAATCTCCATTCTTGGACTTACTCGAGTCTCAACTGGACAAGCCAAAAGCAACCTGTTCTACCTTGAAATTAGCTCTGCCTTGAGGGAAGGTTGTGCCAGATGATCTTCTAACATCCAGTTGACCTTGTCACATAAATTACTCTCTGTATCAAAATGATTTCTAATACCTTCACTGCTAAGGAATTATAAGGAAAATAAGACTTGAGTGAAAAACTGGAACAGGAGTCAGAGGTGATTCTTTTGAAGAAAGAGAAAACCTCAGAGTGCATAATTGTGCATAACGTGCCCGTAGGAGAAAATTCCTTTTAAATCTATTCATCCGAGCAATATTTTAATATAAGTGATTTATGAGACTACCTCCCATTATAAATAGTATTTTAGTATTTGGCTGCCATTTTCTAACTGGAATTTAGACTCTTAAGAATGAGGTTAGTATGACTGGCGAGCACACGGACTTCAAAAAGTTCAAAACCTGTAAGGGATTAAGCTAGTTTGAAAAATTCTTCACATTTGTCAACAAAGAATATATTCTTGCCTGTTCCTCTGACCTGCAACCAAATATAAGAACTGAAAATGCTTGGTCTTCCTAAGCCTGAAATAAATAGAAATCATTTTGAGACACTTCTCAAATTAAAATTAAATTATATACAACAGTTCTATTTTTAAACAGACAACCAATGGAAAGGAATCACCCAAGGAAAGACTGAAAAAGGGGGATGTTAAGTGAAATCTTAAATCTTGATTTTGTGAAAAGATTTTTTTCGAAATAGGTTTTCAATTTCGTAATTGTAATCCTTCACAATACCTTTGAAGAGATAAAAGGATAAGCACTGATGATGTACTTCCTAAGTTTCTTCTTGCTAAGATATTTCATTGCATTAGTACAATAAATACTTAGCTTTCACTTTAACATAGCATTTCTGTCTTAAAATATGCAAAACAGAATATATGAATACATACCAAAAATTGAAGCTAACACAGATCACGGCAAGCATCATCTCTTTCTCAAACAGGGAAGAAGAGGGGGGAGAAGAAGCCTTCATGCTTCCGAGATGTCTTTTAGAACGGTTCAGCCAAGTACAAATATCTCACGCAATGTTGTCAAGATCAATGACTTAATATATGGTGATCTGCTGAAGTTACTTTGGATAAATTATTCACCAAGAACTTCAGAGTTTTTATGACATTGTAAGACAATGATTTAACAAATCTCAAAGGCATGACAATTCTGACTATTGATCCAACGCTTGGAGATTCGACTAATTATACCCAAATGTCACAGGTCAATGAAGTTTTCAAAACTAGCCTAAAAAGTTAGGAGGATTAATTCATGTGATCTATAGTATTCCCTCCTTAGGATCAAGTTTGAAACGCTGCACAAATGCTTTTTACAGCAACGGCAGCACTTTTGCCTCCTGCTAAAAGTGGAACGTGTATAAAGCCTGAAGAGAAAAAATATGTATATTAGGAGAATTAAGCAAATTTCCTGGAACTTCAGTCCCCTCTCATGTGTTCAGAAATTTATTTTATTATCACATTGCCCTCCAGATATCATTTAATTTGAAATAATTCTGCTGTAATTTCAACCTTTTTACTTCTTTAACTCTTTCTACTTTGGGAGTATATCCTTTTGTGAACTTCAAATACCAAGCTTGTATATCTGCATTTAGAAAAATCTACATAAACTGGATATTTTTAATGAAAGAAAGGCATAATTTTGCTTTTCAATTTCACATGCAAAAATAAAACCTAGTTTTGGCACAGTTAGGGGCAGGAAAACGTAGCACGGAGCATTTAGAAAGTGCTGCAAAGAAACCAAAAACTACTTTCCAGGCTTCTTTTACATCTCTGAGCAAATAGCTTCATTCAGCTTTACTAGTATTTTCAAGTGTCCTGTATCTTTTAAAAATATGTTCTTAGCTGTCAAACATCATCTTTTGCATTGTGCTATACAGCTATACTGAAAATACCTTTGTTAAAAAGAGCCTTTAACAAATGCTACTTTGAAATTGAGCCTGAACAATGAGGAAGCATAAAGCTACATTTTTTGCCTAAAGTGAGAACTGATCTGCTGTTCTGTCATTGTCTACTCTTGCCTGACACCCATATTGCTGAAATGTGTGAAAAATTAACGAAGAATGAAATAATTTGTAGATAAAATTTTCTTTTTGGTTAAAGAAAAGAGAAGGAAAAAGGAGAAGAATAAACATGTTTTATGTTTCTATTTTGTTCCATATGCACCAATTACAGACAAATTTAGCTGCTGGTGGCCAGAAACCCTAAGGATCTTGTGATGTGTGTTCCTGTTTGTCTCTAATCCTATATTCAACATTGTACTGAGGTCTGTTAAACATTGATAAGCTTTTTTTGCACTGTAGGTCCTCTGAGACCACTGTGCCTAAATGCTTTAAAGACCTGGATTAGGTTTATGCATTGTTAAGGTGGTTTAGATACATCTTAGCACTTGGTCTATTCTTTCCAAGGGAGAAAGTCAGCCTGACTGTTTATTAATATTGGCATCATTGTAATGATTAGCTGGCTAGAATCTTAAAAAATTAAGTAATTCAGTGTAATTTTCTGATGCTCATCCATCACTGTGTCAAAGGAATTTTGTCAGCCTTTCAATATGGGAAATTTAGAAAAATTCACAGAATTACATATTGCTCAGTTTTTATGTACCAGCCTTTGCAAAGAAAGCTTTACTTTTTTTCAACCCATATAATACACTGGTTCTGAAGCATTGTTTCTGTTTTTTCTTTGTTGTTTATCAGAACAAGAACTTTCTTTTTTGGCGAAGTATTTGCCCATTGCCATATCTTTCTGATTTTTTTCATAAGGAACAGAATTTAGTACATAGCCCTTTTTAGATTTATTTATTTATTTTGTTTTCTAAGATATGTTTTTAAGAACAGAAAAAACCAGCAACATTAACACACTCCACACACACTTAATCTTTCAGTACCATTTTTTGAGGTCTTCCGTTTTGCTTGAGATTGGTCCATACAACCTTTATATATACAGAAATGGTACCTGCTTATCTGCCTGTTGATACAAATTGTCGAAGGATAGAGACATGTATACCATTTTCTGGGTGCAAAATAATCATATGGGATTTGCTTAGTGAGGTTAAATAAAGCAAAAGCATGATAAACATCAAATGCTTAGCTTTCATTTTGTATGTTGAAAACAGATTCTACTTATCTCATTTGAAATTTTATTCCATACTAGTTTACTTAAAGGGTATAAAGGTGTAAAGAACTTCTGTAAACTACCTAGATAAAAAATAATCTTATCCAGTAGAAATAATATTTTTTAAGTTTCTTGGACTTAGGAATCATAAGCTGCCTGTTAAAGTTTGGAATAAGATAATGACTGCTTTCAATAGCAACTGCTAATTTTTGGTTTGTCTTGGAAGCCTGAATTATAAAAAGACTATAAAGCATTGCATTTAGAACTGATTTTTCTTTTCATAAAAATAAAATAAAATAACATAATATAAAATAAAATATAATCTAAAATAACATAACGTAACATAAAAAAACATCTCCAGAGTTCATTTGATTTGCAGAATTTTACAAACAAATTTTCTTATTTTACTGATTGTTCAAGAAACCCTGAAAATCTTGACATCCTAAACTCTAGCATAATCAAACCTGAAAAGATACTCCAGT
Organism: Burhinus bistriatus; assembly: GCA_013397275.1. Taxonomy (NCBI): domain Eukaryota; kingdom Metazoa; phylum Chordata; class Aves; order Charadriiformes; family Burhinidae; genus Burhinus; species Burhinus bistriatus. The sequence continues at coordinate 38,233 of VYXH01010484.1, forward strand.
AGATTAGATTAAATACTTTGTTCTGAATTATCTCAATAAAATGATGGTGCTTGGTCTTATTTTTAGGTTTGGTTGGGGTTTTTTTTGTGATTCTGTAAGTTCCCAAATAAAATCATTTGAATGGCTGCTGTCATTCTCTGCAGGACTGATGTTTTTATTACTGTGACTACTAAACAGGCTGGAACAGAACAAAATGAAACAAAATGCAGTTTATCATCTGGCTGTTGCAAAAACATGGATTGAACACAGAGGATTTAAGGGACATAAACTTTGGGCTGTTACTAAAGCAAACCTGCAATAGTGCTCTTTTTTACCCCTCTTTCTCTTTCTCTTTGTCCTTTTCTACTACTTTTACTTTGTCATTTTTTCCAATATGTGACATAGATATAGTTTCCTTTTGTTCCATCAGGAGAATATATACATTTAAAAAGCTACTCAAATTTATTGTTTTTATTAGAATTCCTCAGGTAAACACACTCAAAATGCTTTGCCAATTGTGTTTATTGTTGCATTCGTTGACTGACTTCAGCTGTGCTTAACTGTAGGTATTTTTATGTTGCTCCTCCAGAAGCAGGAACTTCTGGATGTGCAGGTTTTATTTTCCCAACTGGAATGCACAGTGTCCATCTCCAAAAGCAGTAGCTGTTGTTTATCTTTATCCTTCAGTATCTGTATTTTAAAGCTATACTTCTAAATACTCAAGAAGCTTGTCCAATATGTCTTTATTCACTCTTCACTTAGTTGTGCTTGTGTGTAGATGACTCCTGGATTTCTAAAAGCAGCCTAGCCCAGAGAGATTGCTCTCTGTATCTCAGGATCGCAGTTGTTCACGGCAATTTCCCTAACAAGACAAATATATTTGTTGACATCTCTAAGTGGCTTACTACCATGTGGGATGTTAGCCTGATTATCCTCTACTGTTTAACAGAATGACATCAGCTCTCTTCAGAGCATAAGTTTTCCTAAAAAAATTTCTGTTTGCATCCTTAACTCTTAATAGTATATGAAAAAAACACTGTAATCAGCTGCTATGAATATTTTCTAACGCCTATTTTTGCTTTTTTAGGTAATCTTATTCTCTCAGGATCAGAGAAATAAGTACCTTTTGCCACAGGACACTAAACTTGATATACCTCTGTCCAATTTTCTAAACAAGAGAATACAATGTAGTAATTTGAGCTTTAGATTGTCTTAGAACTACATATGGGAATCTTTTTTTGTATGTGAGATTACAGTAATAATAGCTTATTTTATAACATCCAAATTTAGTCTATTGGGAATTTATTAAGGTCAGTGCTTCAAAGTATCAGAAGTAGATAAAGGACCATACTTTGGCTTTGAAATTATTTGCTTGAAAAGATACAGAAAGGTATGGCATGCTAAAAAAACAAACAAAGGCAAACCAAAACAACAAAAAACCTAGACTATAGAGCTTTGCTTTTCCTATTTCTTAGCTATCTACAGCAGAATAAGGGGACAAATTAATATTAAGGAGAATTTTAGAAGCAGCCCACTGACTTTCTTCTGGGTGGTAAACTTCCCTCCTGTTTTTCAAAATGTCATTTCTGTGTACAGTTAAAATAATAAGTTTTCTCTATGATTATATATTTTTAAAGTCTTCTACATATTTCCGCAAACACTCCCAGCAGCCTGATGAAGTAGGCCATGGAGGAGTAATATCCATTTTTTTGGCACTGCATAGTAAAGCCCAGAACAAATTAATTGTTTGAAAGTGGCATGCCAGAAGAGAGCCATGCAGCTCCCAAATTCTGAGGTTACGTACACATTCACATGCTTTAAACACTGGTGCTAGTAGCTAAGCTAGAAAGTTAGCAAGTGCCTAATGTCTGGTGTTTTTTTTTCCTCTGTGTAGCTGGATACATCTGGCCACAGATTCACTTTTTTTTTTTCCCTTTTCTTTTTTTTTTTCTTCTCCAGAATGGGATATATCATATTTAAATCTAGGTGACTAAAACAGAAAGTAGAAATCTAACAAACACATACCCAAAGTCAAACTCTGTTACTTTATGGATATAATGCCTTGAAAGACTATACCAGCTTTGGCTGATACCAACTGAGAGACTCAATAAAATATGGATTTTTATTTTTGCGATTTTCAGTTGGCAACTTGCAAAATATTTAGGCTGTGCCTGTGTGGAAGCATGTGTGAAAGCACAGAGGAAACAGAGATAAACCAAACCATTACTGGGTATATAACAAACTGCCCTGTCCTTGGCTATGCACCATCTCTGGAGTTTAGTGCTGTGGATCAATTCAGCAAGGTATTACCATAGAAACAGTATTTCCATAATAACATGGCAAACTTGTTCTGCATGTTCTTTTTAGCTTCCTTCTTTCCCCCCATTCACAGTGACATTCCTTCAAACACTTCCTTCTTTTTTTTTTTTAAGTAGTTGTCAGTCTGGATGCCTGACTTGCACACCAAGCCTATTACTCCTCCATGGTCAGCACATGTTGGACATCAAAGGACAGATTTTCACTGTAACTACAGAATAATCAGGCATTTGTCCTAAAGTTGCATCCCCTTCCCTTTGTTAATTGATTCAAGAGTTAAGAGTGCAAGGGTGGATGCTAACACGAGTGACTCCGCATGTCCATGACACTCAACCGTCTCAGCGCCTTAAATATTAGAGGCCCAATGGGATGTAAAAGCTGTTGCTCTGGAATTAGCTGTGTCAGTCAGCTTGACAAGTACTCTTCATTTTTATTATTTCATGTTAACAGAGGTGCATTGCTGACTAAGACTTTAGCTCCACAAACAACTGAGCTGTTGCACCAGCTCACTGCCACTAACAGTGAAGTCTTACTGCTCCTCCCGTCTTCACTGGTACCAGCTCCAAAGTGCTGTTTCGTTTGTCCTAGTTTAACACTGCCATTAAAATAAATTCCCAGTCATAAAGACAGGAGGTAACAATAACGGGATTGCAACGAAGGGCCAAGCAAAGATCAGAAAACTGTTCTTCAGTCGTAGTCCTAGGAAACTGGAGGGAGAGGGCAGGAGCCTGTCCCTTTTCCTGAGACTATGCTATGGTTGTCTACACTGAGAATACAGAAAGGTCTTGCTCATTCTCATAACCGGTCTAAAAACAAACTAAAAATAAATCTCTATTGGTTTACTATGAGTACAGCAAATTATTACACCTATATATTTATTACAGTGCACATAAGAGAAGCATAAGGAGAATATGTGCAGCTGTGCAAACTGGTAGAGCATCACTGAACCTTACTCTCTACCTCTCCACATTTACCCTCTCAATTCTATAGAAAGACTTCCAGTAAATTTAGGGGCCTGCAATTCCCTTGTAAAAGTACATGTAAAAGACTAGGTATATTTTAGAAAGGTAAGAAAGACAAAAATTATACCTGAGTACTTTTGAATTATAATAATTACATCTCTGGGCAACTTCCTGCTCAGTGATTGAAGTAAATGATTGTTTGGCATAAAGGTGATATACTCAGCAAAATAGCAACTGTATTTTCCGAAATGCTTGGATTTAAATTATTTTGGTCATCTTTATATTTGAAGAAGGAAAAATGAGTACCTGATTTTTTTTATATTAAACTGCTTTTATTACAATACATTGCAAATAGGCATTCTTATATTGCTGACATTGTAAGTTGAGTTATGAGAAACTAGAGACACGTTAGAATGTAGCTGTTTTTATCAAATTGTGTGAGTGGATGAACTTTTCAGGTGAAATTTGAAAAGTTCAGAGTTTTGGCAAATATTAATGAGGATCATAGCAGATCTTAAAAGAAAGGTAGAGAAGTTGTGGCTTTCTCTTCCTAGTACCTAGCAGAAAACTTCATAGGAGAGGAAAAATATTGATACTTGTTTTCTGTATATGTTAAGATATGTTCAAGGGGAGGATTGTTAAATTTATAATTTATTTTTTAACAGCCAAATATGACTTGAAATTACTGTAATGTGAATTAGGTGTACTTTCCATAGCTGCTTGTTTACTTTTACCCAGAAAAGAAAAAGCATGCTTGTATAACACCAAATATTTTGGTGTATTATTTCTATTACAGAAGTGCAAGTAAGAACATAGAATCATAGAATTGCATGATCATGTGTTTTTAATTGGAATTTCCTTTGAGTTATTTGTGTTATTGTCTTTTTTTGTTATCTGAGTTTCTAATCCCTAATTTGTCAATATACAACTCAGATATGTACTGGTAATTTTATGTAATGTGAGTGACAAAGTGGCTTTGTTTCAAATTTAGAATGCTTTAAATTCATGAGATCTCTATCTGAATCTAAAATGATTGAATCTGCATTTACATAATTTATAAAAAGAGTTTCAGAAAGGAGTTCTGTTAAAGCGTTCTGCTTTTTCTGATAATAATACCTCTTAAACTTTGGAAAACAGTTATAGCTACTGAGATCAATTTTTTGTCTTTCTGTTATTCATGTTGAATACTTGTTATATAGGATGTACTTCTACTGAATCAGAAAGATTATTTATCAGATAGGAAGATAGGTACTACTTCACGAAGATGATAGAATCTGTTCCAATTGATTTTTAGCCCTACGAAGCAATTCCTTTTGTTACATATGAAATATCAGAGGTTCCAGAACGCTATTTTTTCTTGAAAGCAAATAATAATACAATTTCCATCCCTATTCAGAAACAGATCCTTCCCTCAGAAACACATACCCGTAACTACAATTGACATCAGTAGCAGCTGTGCACATGTAACTAAGGGCAAAGCTTGGCCTTTAATCAGAATCATTTTCTGGTGCAAAAATTGCCAGTTATAATTATTCAGTTTATACTGTAGATGAGCCATTCATTTATCTTTCTTCAGGAGCATATCATAAATTGTAAACCTTCAGTAATTATTTGTTGTGCATTACTCCATTGCATTGCCAAGTCAATTAATATGTATTTATATTAATCTACAAAAATCAATCATATGTTCTAGGCAAGTCTTGCTATTCTGAATGTATATGAGACAATCCAGAAATGAAGCCTGTAGCCTAATAAATACAGTATTGACCTTGCTAATAACAGGTTTCAGGCTTCATAGTAGCTCTGCAAAGCCTCAGGACTTTTCAGGCTTTGTCAGGACTTCTCTTGGACTGCCCAGAGCTATGTTTAACATCGTTTAGCCTTAAGAGCAATATTCTACTGACCAGATGGCTATCTCCTAATTTGTTTTACTTTTGCTAAGCTTTGTGTAACTCGGTAGTATAACCATAATTTTATATAGATAGTACTGCCAAGTAATTATTCTGTGTAGAATGAACTATTTATGATCGTAGCATAATGATGTAGTGTAATGGAATAAAAGAATGGGAGTGAAGCAGAGCCCTTAAAAGTGGGGGAAAAGCATGCAGTGTAGATAGATAGACTACAGGGACGGGACAATACTAGAGGTGGCACATGGTGATGCTAGAAGTCCCAGGGCTATAAACAACTCATCAGTGGTCAATTGATAAAGAAATGTAGCCTTCAGAGCTGGATAAAACCAGTTTTTAGGAGTAACAAGGAGAGCAAAGAACAAGTATACCAGATATGAAAGATGTTTGACATATAGTAAATTCAGATATAGTAGGAGCCTTCCAGACAGAAACAAAAAAACGCACCCCAAACCAAAAAAACAAGGTGCAAAAAAACTGTGTTAGAAACATGTACATTTGACCCTGAAATGAGGAGCAAGAAGCTATCAACATCAACATGACATTCATCAGGGAAGGACATGGGTTGCTGACGACATCTTGCAGTCTCTACTCCCAGACTGATGCTGCAGACTGTAGGACCTATAGAAGCAGTGGAAGGGTGAGAATAATCCCGCAGAAAGGAGTGCAAACTGAGAAATGTCCATACAATAATTATAACTATTATTATTTAGACTTTGCCCTGAAATAGTATTCTTTCTTTTTTCCCCATCTCTTTCTTTTTTTTTTCCTTTCTTTGTGTGGTTTCAGTTACACAACCAATAAATTCTTGACATTGCATAGACGGTGGAGGTTTTTTTTTTTTCCTTTTGCCAATAGAAGGGTTTTGAGCATAATAAGTACACCTTAAGTTTCTGCAGAGAATGCAGCCCCTGTGTTGAAGTTCAGATCATGCTATCTGCTTGTGCACTTGAGGAGTCTCTGCATCTCAGAGAGACTCCCTGTGCAGAACAATCCTTCAACCTATTCAAGTGTGCATTCTCAACAAGTCAGTTTAACTAGCAAATTATGGCATTGTATTTTTCAATGTCTTGAATAGGTACTTTTTTCTAAGTGAGAGGGAGAACATCCATGCTTTAACTGCCTGCTCCCAAAGAGCAAATGGTAGACAACCGTAGAGTTCAATGTCTTTCTCTACTTCTTTTTATGTCTTGCTATAAAATAATGATACTTGACAGTGGCTATTCAGATCTCAAGATCATTCTTACCCCTGATTACCTTGTTCTGGACAGACTAAAGTTCAGATTTAAAAAAAAAAATATTTAGCATCTACAACTGCTTGAAATACTCATCTTTTATCTACCTCTAGGCAAAAGTAAAATTTCCAGCAGCACTGTTAGCGAAGAAAAATAAGTTCTTCGTAAAATAGGCTTATTCATCTAGGTGCTTACAAAGGAGCAGAATTACTCTAAGAAAGTCTCTATTTTTGATTTTCTATTTTTGATTTTCTATTTTTATTTATGTTTTTGAAGACTGAATACTAATAAAACACTGTTTAATATTCAGTGTAAGCTGTGAAAACGTCTTAATCAACTGTAACAAGAAAAACAAGATAGTCTAGATTACATATTCTTAGAATTTAGGTATTTGGAAGATCATGGGATTTTTTTCCCAGTCAACCTAGGAAATAGGTTTCTTTTTTCTGATTTGAGTTAAATCTCCCTAGTACTGTTGAATTTTACTGATGGAACAGAACGAAATGACTAGTTAAAAACATTTTCCTAGACTTTTGCTGAGAGAAGTAATACCTAAAAGACTGCCAGCCTTTATCTTCCCTCACCAATGAATTTGTCTTCACTATAATGTCTTTAAATCCAATTAGTTCCTCATATCTATCATAACTCAGAAAGGTGGTATGTGTAACTCTCCAGTCGTACTGAAAAAATCAAATGATGGCTTTTAATAAGACAGTTACCTGCAACATAAAGCAACATACCAAGCACATATTTGGACCCTAGTTCTCATTCTTAGAGAAAGATGCCAGTCCCATGCTTTAGTGCTATAACAGAGGTGGGGTAAAAGTGGAGAAAAGAGAAGTAAAGATACTGGAAGTGCCTCCAGCACCTGCAGCAAGGAGGACTGCAAGCTCCTGCCCACAGTGGTGGTCGGAAGAGGGTACAGATGCAAGCTTGTGGGAAGCTCCCTTCCCACTTGGGGGAAGAGGTTTCAGAAGGAGGGGACACATCTTCAGGACAGGATCCAAAGGGCAAAGTAAGCCAGTGTCTTTACACAGTAGCAGTGGGCAAACGCATAGTAATAATGCTTGTCAATCACTTTCTGTGATTTTTTTCTCCTAAGATATGTATTCATCTTCATTTTTACCATTGTATTTTTGAGGTTTGCCAGTTATTTACTGAGTTATGAATGACAGCATAACATGTATGCTGGAGGTAAAATTTTGCATCTCCAGTAACCCACATATATGAAGATCATACATGGGTTTCTACCTTTCCCGGACCATAAACTGAGAAGCATAATCCTACCTTTATTTTCTGCTCTACTTTTTGAAGAAATAGGTATTTGTGTTTTAGATTTTACAAAACAAGAGTATATGCAATTTAGTGTGAAAGACGTTTGCCACTTCTATGTATCCATGGAAATATCTAGCCTATTAAGAACTTGTTTTTTGCTGCCATAATATCCTGAAAGCAAACCCCTCTCCAGTGTCATGAAAGTAAGTGCTCTGCCTCTTCATGATAATTTGACCATTATGAATTAAGGAACTTTACTAACCATCATTAGAGCCTCTTCTGATAAATAAAAATATTCATGCCAATTAGGGCAATTCTCTTCCATATTTTTATATATATTGATAGATCATTTGGTCTGATCTAAAACCTTACTGCAATTGGTAGAGAATATTGGACCAAGTCCAAGCCAGTGAAGAAAAATAGGTAGAAAAGGAAATGAAACTCATAGAAAACACTAAATATTATTATAATCTATTTCCTATTTGCATTTCTGTCCATCCTCCCTCAGTGTTTTAAGATGTTTTGTAATGAAAGAAAACAACGTGTTGAATGTCAAGAGCTGAACAAGAACTGAAATTCATTTTTAGGATAAGGAGATTGACATGAAATTGAAAAGAACTTTTACCATCAACATTATTCATAAGGACCATTTGTTGATTAAACTATCTGTTGTACTCTCAGCATGTCATATCACATCAATCACATATGAATTTAAAATAAATGCCATATTCCAAAAAATAATAATTGTTGAGTTGCCACGTGTACCATCTGAGTGCTAAATTTAAACTTTTGCAGTACTTCAGCAGCTGCATGAACCTATGAATAGTTCATTAAGTACATGAAATAGTAGATTAGAATTAACCAACTAGTTGTATATTTTAGCTAATGTTTAGAACAGAAGAACTATAACTAGCCAATTCACCGGATACTTCCTAATTAAAAGCAATTATTATATGCAGATTTTTGGAAGATCTACTTAATCCTTAATATATATTTTAGGCAAACAGGGAGGAATCGAGATAAAATTCAGATTTACAAGAAGAAAAAGAATGAAAAAAAGAAAGAAAGGGAAAAAGAGGCGTTCTGCTAGATAATGTACAGGTGGCTTGTAACATAGCTCCAGGGATCTCTTGTTCTTGGGTTTCTTAACAGGCAACAGATGATTTTATAATCTTGCCTAGCTTCATGGTTTCCATGTCCTACTTTGAGACTGAAGGAATAATTATATGTTTTCTGTTTGCATCGGGAATGTTTTGTCTTTCTTCTAAGCAACTAGCATGAAATTCTATATTCCCCATTTTAACATTACCAGAGATAGATTGGTACTGGGCTTGCATGCTTTTTGTGGTTGGTAAGCAACAGCAAAAATCTGATAGAAGGAAACTGAAAATTTTCTTTGCAGACATTATGCATTCTTGTCCTCAAACAAACTGCCAAACACATAAGCAGTTCATTTTATATATACGGGCCCAAAAGTAATGTATTTTTAAAGCCAGGATAAGGGATGCCTTGTCTCACCTGAGGTGTGACACAAATCCCAGGATTTTATGCACTGATCTTGGAGCCTAACTTAACGAAGTACAGATACTTGGACCAAAGCATATTTTCCAGCAAGATATTTGGTTTCAAACCAGGAGACACTAAGAGCCTAGATAGAGGGATGACTGAAGTCTACTTTGGGTGTTCTGATCATGGTCCCAATTATAATTGTTAAACAGCAGTGTCTAGCAAAAATCACACTGTCTGGAGAAGTGATTTCCTCTTCCAGGAAGCTGCTGGCTTAAGAAGCTGCCAGGGCGTGTGTCTTCCTCCTCTTCACAGGGCAATGGGACTCCTGAATCCTTTGTTGCACATTAGGCTGACCTCAAGGCTCTGGATGTTTCCCTTAAAACTGAGAGGTTAAAGATTTAGATTGTGGAGCTTATAGACATACATGATTGTAACTGGATTTCTTTTGGGGTTGTTTTCAGTATGGTATTCCCTTTAGTCTGTGAGAACAGGTACCATAACACATTATGTAAATTTGTGACTGAGACTGCAGGGGAAACCGAATTTAATAACACATACTATGGTGGAAAGGAGAGGCCCCATCAATGAACAAAGACATGAAGACTCATTCCTAGAGGGCCCTTTGCCTGCTTTCTTTAATAGTCATACTCTCACATGTAAAGCAGAATGGGAAGGTGTTTGTGACACTGTCTGTAACTTTTGTGGGACTTGAGGGGTTTTAGCTTTTTTTTTTCATGAACATAGATTTTTATTCATTCTTAGTAAAATGTGGTTTTAAACTAATTACTCTTTTTGAATGATTTATAGAACCATATTCCAAGCTTTCATTTCTATATTTTTCTGCTACCTGCAACTACTGCAGAGGCACTCATCCCACCTGCTATGAAGGAGTCAGCTCATACCAAGTAGAATTTAGGAAATTATGTAATTTAGGGTATGACACAAGAATGCATTTCCTTGCTTCAAAATTACTGTCCAGAACAATAATAATGAAGTGTTTAGTTTTAAGGGGCAAGGTGTAGGGCTGGAGGAAACCCAAGGAAGGTCCCTGTGCGTTATCTAGCATTAGTATTCTTAAAAAGATCTTTAAAGTCCCCATTTGTGTGAAGGAAAAATGTTTCTCTATTTGCTTACCCATCAAAGGCAGTGCAGCAGCTAATGCCCTACTTTGATGAGTGCTTTGGGATGCTTTATGTCTGTAAGACTGTACAAAATCAAATTCTATTTTTTTCTTCCTCATAACGGGACTATGAGGTTTTAGACTTAGTCTGCATGGTTCTCGTTTCAAAGTCTCAACATCAGAATGAATTTCTGAGGTGCTGCTTCTTTTTTTATTCATTGTCTTTCTGTATTCCTGTAATTCCTAAAGAAGCCATGAAGGAAGGGAGGGAGGGAGGGAGAAAGAGAAGGAAGCGGCAGGGTGGCGAGGGAGGGAGAGGGAGATGTGAAGAATGCTACCAGTATAATAGAAGCAAGATAGTAATAAAACAAAATGGTATTACTTCTATTTAGAGTAATATATCAGTCCTTTGGTATAGAATAATTAAGCTGATGCAATACCTTAATAAAGAGAACTATTTTGAAGAGATTAAGGTACACTGGTATTGCTTTTATTTCATTGCAACTGCTTATACGTAATATACCAGGGTTTTGCTACTGTCAGTGCTTTAAAGATACCTAAATGAGAAAGCTCCCAATCCAGGCAAAACACTCAGAAGAAATAGGTAAATGTGAAGAGGCAAAATGAAGTAACAGTGCAGTGGGTATTTTAATTAAAAGCAATGGATGAAGGCGACAGTTGGTCTGATTAAATGGCAAAAGTTAATTCATTGAAGTTAACAGGAACAACTTCCTACATAGTCATAAATACCCTACTTTATTGGCCTCTTATTTTACTTCAGTTTTCCCCACTCTGTTGAGAAGATCATTGACGAAAACATACTTCAACCCAGATGTTTTAAATGGATTGCTGTTTCTGATTTCATTTTTTGGTATGATTTGTTTTTATAGAGTTACCAGGCATGTACATAGAGAAAGGTACTTGTTTCATCACCTAGGCTTGTTTTTATAGTAATTAAAAAAATCTCCCAGCATGATATGCTTCTCAGCATCTCAAATAATTAGGACAATTGGTCAAATGGTGCATTCCTGATTCCACCAGAGTATATGGCAATTACGAAAATTCTGCTGTAGTAAGGTAATTTCATAATGACAAAAAAATAATATTGCTATGTATAATTATGCTGTAATTATAATAATGTTTAGCACTTACAAGATGCCTTCTACCTCAGGATCTCAAAAAATTCTTCAGAAGAATTTATTTGGTATTCAGCCTGTGGTACCTCTGCTGCTATCCCTGTTTTACAGATAGGGAAAATAAATTAGAGAAAGTTAAGATACGTGCAAAAGCCTATGCAGTAAGCCATTGAAAAAGGCTGATTGAAAGAATTAGAACCAAAATTTTGTCTTCTACTTTCATTCACTAATTTCTGATGCATTCAAAGTGCGAGATTGCAGCTTGGTCTGTATGTCTTAGGCATGTGTCTGCGGAGATCTCCTCTAGGGTATGCATGCAGGCTGTGTTTGGCTTTAACCCACCTTGCAGCTGCTTCAAACAGCCAAGTTCAAATTTGCACACCATAATTTAAAGCTGGGCAAAATGGAAGAATAATGACCTACAGGGTTGTCTAAGAGGGGCAGCAGCTCTCAGAACCGCTCTATCCATAATACACTGATACCCAAATGCAAGGACGTCAAGTTATGAAATCATTGGCAATGCTGAGTGAAAAAACTTCACTCTTGATAGATGAAGCAAATAGGAAAAAAGAATTTACACAATTTTGTATTACAATTTAAAGATTATGATTTATGTTTTCAAGTTTTAAAAAAACAGCAACAATCACACTGAAAAATATACTTCAAACATTTCAATTAAATAATTTCTTTCCATCTCTTCTATTATCAACATCAACGTCTATGTAGCCCCAAATCCTTATGGTGTCTTTCAGATACTGTGTTTCAGTCCAAATCTACTCATTCCTTCCTGTGATATAATTTCAGTTTCCTCTTAATAAACTGATATTTCAAAAGTTTATTTTCCATGTTAAATAGTAATTCTGGAAAAAGAAGAATCTGTAAATCAAACACAGAAAATTCTCCCCATCATCTAGAGTCTGTTTGCCTAAATGCTAGGAAAAGAACCTTCATCAGGCTGAAAGAAATTTAATTAATGTTACAGTCATCCACAAGATACACTACAAGGGTGACATACAGAACAATCAGGATAGGGGGGAATAAACAATAAATCAGTAGTCCACATAGTCCACACTTGAAATATTTTGTAGTTATTAAATCTTTCACTTTATAAAGGTATAGAAGAAATAGAGAATTAAGAATAAAATTAGTGGAAAGAAACGAACACGTTAAATACAGACTGAGAAGATGATATTATTTTACATTAGAAAGAAGAAAGGTAAAATGGAAAGGTAAAGAATATTATTTTTTCCCATAATAATAACAGAAAAAATAGTAATTGAAAGAAATATTTTTTAAAGCATTTTTCCCACAAAATGTGCAATTTGTGGCCACTGTGTCTTATCAGGCATTTAGAAAAAAGGATTAATCATTGATATAGAACGCAAAACTACTTGGTGTTAAAAAATTATACTATTGATGTGGAAATGTGTAAAACACGCTGTAGGGCATAAGTCAGACTTTCTCTGCTTTTGCAGATTTAAGAGGAAACTTTCCTCACAGCTACTCTATGATTGTCTAATACAGAGAACATTCCTCTGAAGTCACTGGATCAGCAAGGAGATGTTTACTGAGATAAGATAAAACAATTGCTCTTGATATTCTATGCATTTTCCATTGAAAATATTAAGGAATGACATTTCTACACAACAAAATCAAACTCATAGAGGAGACATCAATATTATGTGTGAGAATACTTAATGATTTTTAGGTTTATATTGAAAAAATCAGTCACCCCACTAATGTAGGGGTAATAAAACATTCTCTTTTGCCTTAATGTGACTGTGAACTAACATTGTCTATAAATGAAAGATATTCATTACTGAAATCTTCTTCAATATCCTGCACAGATAATGTTGTAGGTGAAAATCCAAGTCAATCTTCAGCAATGACAAACAAAAGGCCTGGTCAAGTGAAGAAATTGCTTCATCTGAGAGCATATTTATGACTAATTTGTTTCCCCCACAGGTCAGGGAAAGTGTTTTACATCAAAACATGTTTTCCAATATTAACCACTATTGGTTGCAGGGCAGAAGCAGATGAGAGTGATGATCATCAGGATAGTAAAATATCTTTTAAACACATGCAGTCGCATTCTGACTTTAGGGGCTAGAAAGTCATGTTGTCAGTGAATTAAGTTCACTAAACTTTACAAAAGTAAAGATTTCACTCATGCTTTAAAGGAGGTACTGAAAACTGTGAATGCAGTGAAATTTATGTGACTTTGTTCTCCTAGGTTTCCCCTCTGCCACCTCTTCTGGATTTATCTCTACATATATCTAGATAGCTCTAGATACATCTAGATATGTCCTCCATTAGTCCCTTATATTGGAAATAGGTGTCAGGAGAATGATGCTAAATTGCTCCTACTTGGGTACTTTCAAGGGAGTAAAACTCAAAGAAATTCCTTTTAGGCTGTTCTAAAAACCTGAATGAAAATAAATTTGTTAAAAAAAAAAAAAAAAGAAAAGGAAAGAAAAAGATTGATTAATCAGAGATTATTAGATTAAGGTTTATTAAAGTTTCACTTCTCTGTAAGAAAGATCTCAAAACTGTAACACGTCAGAATTCTGCCAAACTGCCTGCTTTGAGGTGGGATGGGAAACAATATGTTGTATAGAGCCACTGTCAAGCATTACATGCTTTCTCCTATGTATCTGTAGGATCTGGGGAGGGGGGAAATCCTGGCTTTGCTGTGCTTTTTTACCTATGGGGTCGAAGTAAAGCACTTAGGTCCTGTTTTGTCTCATGCAAGGATTCAGGATGTAGTTATTGGCCACTCTGAACTAGCCTTTGTCCATGAAGTAGATATTTTTGCAAGGTACTTACAGTTAAGTATGGTGCAGAAAAATACTGCTCAGGCTTCTTCTTTTACTGTCATCAATTCAAACTTGAGTCCCTTAGTTCAAGTCTCTTGTTTCTTTCCAGCTGAACTGAAAAACATGCCAATTTTGTGATGTGAACAAACAGGGACAAGGAAAACCTGTCTAACATAATTTTACTTGACACCTAAATTGTAGTCATGTTTGGACTCAGGAAATAAAGAATGCAGCAGAAATCAAATGGGCCATTTTTCCTTTAGTGCCAGTCCATTCTCTATTGTCATTTTTTGGACACCGAAAATAGAAAGGTTTTGTTCTCTACCCACTGAACTAATCAGAACTAACTAAAAGTTTAGTTCAAAATACTTTTCTCTGGACCTACTTTAAACTTACAACTACCTTATTAGGTTGGAAATCAGTCAATTTTAGCCTGTTAGCCCTGATGTTATTAAGCTAGATTATCAGTGAACCTGCTGTCATTTATTTTTATAAGTTAGATGGAGTGCCCACTCAAGTTTTGCTTGGTATAAATAGCCTTCAACACAAAAACAAATTAATACCTTTTAACTGTATATTCACTTTAAATAAATGCAAATTTTCATAAAATCCAATGCAAAATTGGATTTAAGGTTTTATGTAACTTTGATATTTTACCCACTTTTGAAAAGAAATATCATTTTGTATGATTTCCAAAATTGTAATAATCATTGATGTATCAAAATGCATGTTATCATTTTAATACATAGCTATATATCTAACCTGGCATAGAATACAGGCATACATGTGAAGTGAAAAACACATAAGGAAGCTTTGCATTGCTTTGAGAACTATTGCATATGGCAAATGGATGCATTTTCTAGAGATACTAATTTTGTCTTCTGTTCCAAGGAGCATTCACCTTGTCCACCTGACCATTTAGGCTAAGGTTGACCACTGTTGACACGCAGACAGATTAGGGGTGTTAGTGGTTGCTACTTGTATGCCTGAAAAGTAAGGCATTGCTCCCGGAACCTTAAAGGACAGAAACATCCTATGTTATTGGCCTGTCTGTATCTTTGGATAGCATCATCTGTATGGACTTGTGTAACAAAATCTGACTCTCTTACTTTTCTGATATTGCTCCAAACTCTTCTCCCTGTTTCATCAGTTTTCCCTGCCTGAAAAGTGCTGACAGAAGGCCCTTGTTCTGGCTGATTGGGAAACAAATAAAAAGATGTCACTTCAGCTTTTCTTTCCAATATTATTACTAAAGTTTGAGGGATTTTGAAGAATATGAAATTTTGAGATGATTAGCTAAGCCTGCAGCTTTAATTAATCACAGCCTTAATCCATCATAATGCTTATGCATACATCAAGCTTTTAAGCATGTGGAAGTGAGTTCACATCAGTGGTTTTTTGGGAAAGAAAACTGTCTAAGTAAAGCTTAAGGTGAGTTTTTAGAATTTCCCTGTACTTGTATAAACTTATCCAAAGTTGAAACTTGTACAAAATATAGGGCAATGAAAACTGCAACTTGTACAAAATATAGAACAATGCTTATTTTATTCTGATTTTTAGTTGTTGGAAAGTTCCAGGTATTATAAAGTTAGATTTCTTTTTTTTTTCTTTTTTAAACAAATCTAAATTACTCTCTTTCAAAGAATTAGAAATAGGAAAGCAAACTGGGAAATACTGCTCTGATGATATTTCATTGCCTTACAGTGCACCTGCAAAGGGGCCTTGATTTAGTGTCCGATATTTATTCTTCAGGCATGTTATAGACTTTTTATCAAGGCTAGGGTGATATCACCAGGTTGACCAGAGATATGATGAAATTCCTATTTACAAGAAAAATGGTTGTACCTTGTCTACCAAGAAGAAAAAATGCCTTGACTGATACATCATTCTCAACCTTTTCTGCCATTGTTTATTCTTCTCTGTTTTCTGTGGAAGTTCTTCAGACTCTCTCAGTCCATAAATCATTGGTTATTCTACTGCTTGAAGATACTAGGGCAACAGAGCACATTCAAAATCTTTTTATGCCATCCCTGTAGGATATTTGCTTAGAAAACACAGAGATGCATGTATTAATGAATATTTCTTTGTTACTGGAAGAATGGTGCAAAATACCTTAAGTACAATGAAACCTATTTCAGAGGGTTTTTGTTTGGTTCAGTTTAATAAAGTACAAGCCATGTATGTCTTTGGATGCTGAATTTTTGATAATATGCAGTTTTTTCATAGTATGCAGACAAGTGATTGACAAGCTTTATTATGTTTTGGAAAGCTGTAAAATTAACCAGTTAATCTAGAGAAGGAAGAAGCATTTTTCAGGAAAAGGAGTTAAAGGAAGAAAAAGTAACTCACAGGGGCTGGCTAGTTGGCACTGACCCAACAGGGTGGACTAGGTGACCTGTTTAGATCCTTTTCAGCCATTAGATCCTACAAAAGTAGAAAAAGGCAGAAGACAAAGAAAAGCAGCTTGTGTAGTAAATAAAAATCATGGAAAAGGGAAAGGTGATACAGGGGACACAATATGTAGCAATGAATGATTGATCCTACAACTCAAAGAATAAAGGTGTCTTGTTTTCAGATTGTTTGAGTGTCTCAATCTTTTGTAAGCAGCCTTTTTGAAGAAGGCTTTGTAGGCAGCTGGCAAAGCCCATCCTCTGTGTTGGGGGTATAAAGGTTTCCATCATCTCAGAGCAATTTTGTAGCTAGCAATGAAATGCATAGAAGTTATCTGGTTTTGTTTGTTTGTCTGGTAAGGTGGAACAGATATTGCAAGATATTGAGCCATACAAAGGTTGATTAGATGCCTACTATGTTATTCAAGAAAACCTTCTGGTCCTAACTCACTTCAAAATCACGTGCAATTGTGGATGTGCATTCTCATCCTCAGAGCCTTGAACTGTGATCCATCCCTGCATACTTTGACAGTGCCATTGGAGATCACTGTCCTTGCCCTTTTCTGAGGGCCCTCCAGTAACGCAGAACAGGAACTCTTGATATTAAGACAATGTTCTGATACTTCTGAAATATGTAGGGTAGCAGATCCTAAAAGCGCTTAAAAACATCTCCCTTGATTTTTCTTCTATGAGCATTCTGTGCATCAGGATGTCCTGCATTACTTAATAACTTTGAGGTACTACTGCATACTTGTTAAAAAGAAGTGCAGCTTCCTTCAGCACCCCATACAGGATTCTCTGTTCAAGCTTTTATGTTGCAGCATGAGCAGCGCTCCATGCACACAGTTTTGGCTCTTTCCCAGCATAAAAGTCTCTCTGTACAAGTGTCCTTACATATCAAGACTATATAAATGTGCTGGATCCTACAGTGTGGTTGGTTTATTCCCCTCATCAACAGTTTGTCTTTTGCTTAAATCACAAGATAGAGATCTGTCTTATGTTTTCTTGCCTTCCCCTTTTATACCCCAAAGATATCCACTCTTTCTGTACCCACAATAACTTTAGTAGCAGTTGATTGAAAGATTTTTTTGTTTCAAAACTTGATCAACAAGGAGAGTCATTCAAAGCACTAGGCACTGAAAGGAGGTGCTTGGTTTTCGTGGCCATATCTAGTTTGTGCAATGTTTGCTATGGTACTATGGGGAAATTGCTTATATGCATAAAGCAGAGCACACCATGCTTACTTCCATGTATGTGGTAATGCTAAAAGACAAACTCCCACTGCAATAATAGCAATCAAGCTGTTCAAATAAAGTTTCTTTAACAAGACTCGGACACCGTTTCCCTAGTGTGGATTGGCTTACAGAGAGCACGGAGTAGTAGTGCCTGTTGGAGTGAAACCCTCTTCTGTGGGAATTTTTCACCTCATTTTCTCTTTATGAATTAGGTAAACCTGTTACTTTCCCTGAAATGGAGTGCTCACGACATTCTGGAAGTCCTTTGGTTGCTGGGGTGCCAGACTGCCTGTTTGGGGATGGATCAAAGTGGGGGTGATGCAGATCTGTTTGCCTTGTGGGGCCACCGGGAGTTACTGCCTTTTGGAAGCACAGAACGTCTCCCTGAGCTGCTCAGTGTAGGCAAGGAGCATCATTTGTCTTTTAGCGTGGTGCAGTGTGCCCTGCCAGCATGTCTGGCACCTCTGCTAGCCAAGGGAGAGAAGGGACAGCAGAGCGGGACGCTGACTTTCCTTCTCCACACTCCCCATTCTCTGCTTGAAAAGAGGGAGCAGAGCGGAGGCTTTGGGGCAAAGAAACATAATTGTCTCTCTGCCCAGTGCCACTCTGCTTTCTGCCGTGGTACCTGTGGTAATCCGAGTTTGGTTCTCTTTGCCTGGAGAACTGTCATGCCCTGTGACTGCACAGCGTGCTGTCCCAGGGGAATTTAATTTTGATAACCCAGCGTTGACAGAGAGGCCCTGATGCTGTATTGTCGTGTGGCCCCTTCACGTGAAAGGCTCGAGTTTTCTAGCCCCTTTTTGTGGATTCACAACTCAGTGAATGTAATATAAGCTTACTTTTATTGCTACAGAATTACATTTTCATACTGAAATACAGGTGCTTTCTGGGGTTTCTTAGGTTTCTGCCAAATGAATAAACCTGTTCACGTTAATGGTTAGCTACTGGCCATGTAATATGCTGAATAGATTTCCATACAGTAATTATAATACTTACACAAAACAGACTTTGAAATTACTGACGTGGCTTGCTGAAATGTTTAAGGTAAGGTGTTGGAGCTATCTGAGAAAACTTGAAGCATGTGTTTGCATTTCTATTTGTAGACTGTTATATTATTAATGATATATTTATGGCTTTAAGTGAGTAATGTTTTATATACAGGACAAATAGTTAATTTGCTTAGGTGACTCATGCATTAAACCTAACTTCATTGAATTTCTCTCCTGCCTCCGTTTCCTGGGAAACGCAACTCTCTTGTTAAAAAAAATTCTGATACTGAAATGACATCTTACTGATGTCTGCAACACAATTCGCACTTCGTTACATCTTTCATCACTGTTACCGGAAGCACATGGCAAATATTAAGATACAGTGATGTAAACACTTTACATTGACCTCTTTAAAGGAACAAACCCAGTTTAACGCCGGAAAAAACAGTGCACCAAAATGTATTTCTACTGAGCTATTTATGACTCCCTTGTAAGTGTTAGACCAGATTGTGATTCCATTTGTGCAGCTATATAGAGAAAATATTGTATACACTATTTTTCAAGTAAAGAAGGCAAAATTCCTTGATGTGTCCTATCTTTGGAGTTCATATTGATTTTCCCATAGAACTACTTCACATGAGAAACTAAGGAAATTGAAATGGATAAAGCCTGGGGCCAGACTGAGTAGTTGTCTGAGAACCCTTTTTTAAGAGAATTTCTGAGAGCAGTAGTCACTGGGGGTGTGGCTGTGTGCAAGCCATGATACTCACAGGCTGCAGTAGGGGATCGCTGGAGATATGGCTGATAGGAATGATTTTGCTGGGCAACATCTAAGTCATCTGGTTTTGATGACTTATTACTCAAAGGTTCTGTCAGAATCTGGAGCATTTTCTGGGAGACCACGGCATTTGGGAATGGCCCTGTTGATCAGACTTACAGCAGAACCAGGCCAACAGAGGAAAAACGTTTCTGAGGACATCTGCTTCCAGCTGGACCATGTTACTTGGTCATTCATGTCAACTGACTAATGTGCATAACATTTGAGAAAGACTGGAAAGTTTGAAGTAGTCTAAGACTGTTAAATACAGGCTGCTAATATTATACAGGATTTTATTGTCAGTAAGCGTTGTTCAGAGAAGAGGTGCTTTGTCAGAATATTAATGGTACAGAAAGTTTTGTTTGACCTACTGAAACTAAAGGCTCTTGAACTCTTTCTGTAGCTCAGGCACATGTTGCAATATTTCAAAAGTGAAGTCCGAATCCTATAATCCTGTCAGTCATTATTCTCAATATGAATGCATTGTATTCATTTCTGTATTCTTCAATTTGGTAAATAGATTATAATGTGTTACAATATGTCTATATTACAGGCAGTAAAATCTTTAGCAGTTTTTGTGTCACATGACACTTGTCCCCGTCATTTTCTTAATTACTTGATAGATTCCATAACAACCGCTTACATTTTAAAAGCCTCTCTGTTTTCTAGTCTTAAACTTATGCCCTTGTATACATAGTTTTTGGAGACACTGTCCAAAACCATTACACAAAGGATGTATTATTTAATAGACCAAAGGTCAAAATGTTCATGATTCAATATGCCATAGGTCACTACATTTGAAAATGACTGCATATTTCCTAAATGATGCCTAGTTCTGAAATATATTTTAGGAACTGACAACACTTCAGCTAGTTTGGAAAAACACAAAGACTTCAGAAATGCTTTGAATCATGAATTATGGAGCTTGGTGGGAAACTGGATTTTCAGATTCCCTATTACTGTTTAGCATTATTTTTACATTTAATATGATCCACAAGGAGTTTTCCTGCAACACTTGTGGGCCATATTTTTTATTTATATTGCAGTTCTTAATGACATTTTGATAGGTGAATAATGAGTCAGAATTTTTTGTTGGGCACTACGTCTTTTCTTCTTTCAAAGGGGTATAGTTGTCTGGCTGTTCTGATGTGATACATTTTAGAAATCAACGGTCACAATATTCGTGTGTTACAGTCCCTTCCCTCCCTTTGCCAATACAGAATATCATGAGGTAGGGTTCTTTAGTTGTGCCATTATTTGTTTGTTTTTTTATTTTCAATATAGGCTACTAGTCATATTAATGTGATGCTTCGAGTCCTGAAAGTAAAAGATTTTTAGGTCAGTTTTGGACTAGTGTTTTCGGAAAGATTATGACTTGTGTTATCATTAAATGACTCATAACTAGTTCTATTTTTTCTGCCCTTTTTTTTTTT
>VYXH01010486.1:0-62019 GCA_013397275.1 Burhinus bistriatus
TAGTTTATTATACGGTGGGACCTGTTCTGCATATGTGAAGTCCTCCTCTGGTGATATTCAGAAATCTTTGCCTTCTGACCAGTCCATGATCACTTCCAGAATTCCTGGGTGACTAGGGTTTCCCATTCGAGTTCGCTGTGTGATCAATGCCATCCATTTACTCCACGTAGCATCAGTTGCATGATGTGTGGCAGGGACCCTTTCTTTGAACATCCNATCAGTGCAACCCACTTACTCCACGTAGCATCAGTTGCATGATGTGTAGCGGGGACCCTTTCTCTGAACATCCAGCCCAGCACTGGCGGTTGAGGTGCTTAAGAGGAGCTGTGCTTCTGTACCAACCACTTCTGAAGCAGCTTGAACCCCTTCATGTGCTGCCAGTATCTCTTTTCAGTTGGAGTATAGCGGGCTTCAGATCCTCTGTATCCCCTACTCCAAAACCCTAGGGATCTACCTCGAGTCTTCCCTGGTGCTTTCTGCCAGAGGCTCTGGGTAGGGCCATTCTCCGCAGCTGCAGTGTAGAGCACGTTCTTAACATCTTGTCCTGCCCAGACTGGCTCCAGGGATACTACATGAACTATTTCCCATTTAATTTGTTCAAAAGCTTGTTGTTGCTCAGGGCCCCATTTAAAATCATTCACTTGATACAGGGGGCTCACAATCAGACTGTAGTCTGGGATGTGCGTACTCCAAAAACCTGCAACGCCTGAGAAAGCTTGTGTTTCCTTTTCACTAGTCAGTGGAGACATAGCTGCTACTTTGTTGATCACATCCATTGGTATCTGACGGCATGCATCTTGACATTTTATTCCTAAAAACTGAATCTCTTCTGCAGGTCCCTTGTCGTTCATTTTATGCCGAATCTGGCTTTCAGAAGGATTTGAACTATTTTGCTCCCTTTCTCAAAAACTCCTTCTTCTGTGTTGCCCTGTATGATGATGTCAGTGTATTGCAGGTGTTCTGGAGCTTCACCCTGTTCCAGTGCAGTCTGGATCAGTCCATGGCAAATGGTGGGGCTGTGTTTCCACCCCTGGGGCAGCCAATTCCAGGTGTACTGGACACCCCTCCAAGTGAAAGCAAACTGTGGCCTTCACTCTTCTACCAAAGGGATTGAGAAAAATGCATTAGCGATAACAGTTGTGGCATACCACTTGGCTGCCTTTGAATCCAGTTTGTATTAAAGTTCCAGCATGGCAGCGCTCAGCAGTGGCGTGATTTCATTCAGGCCACGATAGTCCACTGTTAGCCTCCACTCTCCATTGGATTTTCGCACTGGCCGTATGGGACTATTTAAGGGTGAGCAAGTCTTGCTGATCCACTCCTTGGTTCTCCAGTTGAATAATCAGCTTATGAATGGGAATCAGAGAGTCTGGGTTAGTGCAATATTGCCACTGTGGTGGTGATCGGCACCTGTTCTTTGACCCTCAGCAACTCCACAACAGAAGGGTCCTCCAAGAGTTAGGCTCACTTCAGCTTCCAATACAGTCAACTGTTGGGATCCCCCTGTCACTCCAGAAATACATATGGGTTCTGCCCCTTTACAGCTTGATGGTGTTAGGGTATACTGTGCACCCGTGTCCACTAGAGCCTTATACTCCTGTGGGTCTGATGTGCGAGGCTATCAAATCCACACAGTCCAATAAACCTGGTTGTCCCTTTCCCGTACATGGCTGGAGGCAGGACCCCTCTTATCCTGGTCATAGTATCCATTACTTCTTGCAAAAAAGACTTAGAAGTCCCTTCAAGAGGATGAGAAGAAAGATCAGGCCTTCTACTCTGTCTGGAGAACTGCCTGCTGGAAACTGAAGCAGCACTTTTCCTGGAGGGATCCCCTTTTGTGATTGTTCTTCCTTGCAACTCATGTACCCACGCCTGCAGGATCAGAGTAGGTTGTCCATCTGAGTTCCTCATGTCCCCTTCCCTAGACAGGGATCCCAACTGCTTGGTTTTCCTACCCTCTAATGCCAAGCTACTGGCCCTGTTATCCCAGCATCAGAGCAGCCGGGTGACAATGTGCTCATCTGGATGGCACCTGAAATCTCTTCACATATCTCACAGCTTACTCGGGGATAGGGATTGGGTGTTTATCTTTAGTTCTGCCTCTTCCTTCAGTTCTTGTGATAGCCCTGGTTCATCGTCATCCCTTACTAAGCAAACTGATTTCTTCATGTATTTCTTATTCTGTACAGGGGTGACTGATACCAGCATGGGTTGGTTTTCTGGTTCAGCTGCAGTCCCTGCTACCGGGCTTTGAGTAGCTGCAGTGCTTCTTGCAGGGGTTGGCATAGCCACGATACCTGCTGGAGGGGTTGGAGTAACTGTGGTGCCTGTTGGTCTGGTTTCCCTCTCTTTCCCCTGAGGGTGCTGCATAATATTGATTTGGTAGAGACTGGCCAGGGCCCAGCACAGTGCGATAAGTTGTGCCTCTCTGGAATAGCCACAGCATTTTCCTTTCAAATATTCTATCACTTTATCAGGGTCCTGTAGTTGTTCGGGAGTGAAGTCCCAAACCATTGGAGATGAGTTGTTCTCCAGATACCTGCCCATATTCTCCCACATGGTGTGCCACCCATGACTATCCAGCCTGGGTGCAGATCTCTGGGTGGTAGTCTTAAACAGTTGTTTAATCCTAAAAAACACATTCAAGAGACATAGCAATAGGACCATGCTGGTTTGAACAACCCAGGATAATATTCAAGATTCTCAAAAGCTGTTGTACCTGGCCCGACAGAGAAAAGGGAGGTGAAAGAGCTGGGGAAGGTATCCCCCCTGTTCTGCCCATAGATTGAGTGTGATTGATGAATTCTGAGAGACGGCACCCAAGGTGTGGGCAGGACAGCAATGCTGCATAAACATCCCAACATAACTGCCTGAACAGTGATGTTATCACATCGTAAATTGATATTACACAGGACAGCAAAATGGTAATCCTGATCTCTCTCACATAACACAGCCATGCGAACAAATAAAGCAACATTGTGACCAGCGACTATTTAACTAATATAATAAATGTATATAACAAATTAATTTTAACATGCTCTGGTCAGATCTGTCGTTATCTCAACCCTTTGTGGCCTATGTTGGGTGCCAAAGAGGACTGTTGTGGTTTAGCCCCAGACAGCAGCAAAAAAAACATGCAGTCTTTTCACTCACCTCCCCCCCCTCTCCGACTGGAATGAGAGGAGAATCAGAAGAAAAAGGCAAAACTCATGGGTTGTGATAAAGGCAATTGAACAGAACAGCAAAGAAAAGAGGAAAACAACAACAATAATACTGATAAAGGAATATGCAAAACACGATTAAAGTACCACCGCTCACTGACCGAACCCAGGAAGCCCTCAGCCTGCTGCTAGTGACATTCCTGCCCCCTACCCCAGCCAGCTCCCTGGCTAAATGCTGACTGTTTGGCTAGTTTGGGTCAGCAGACCAAGTCCTGTCCCAGCTCCTTGCAAAAATTAACCCCATCCCTGCCGGAACCAGGACACAAGGCTGAATTGGATATGTCTAAATTCTGCTTACCTGTGTTCATTCTCAAGATGTTACTGAAAGCCCTTTCGTACAGCAAGACTCGTGAGGCTTTGAAATAACATCCCGCAAGGAGCTGACAAATGCTATTTGTGTGTGCTGTGCTCATTATGGATAGCGTAAAGGATGCATAGACTCTTCTATCTGAATCATGATAGAAGAAGAAAAAGACATCCAGTATAACCAGAAGGTGGTAAATATAAAGTTCATTAAGGAAGTTCTCCACCCAGTTTGTAATTAGACTGTAAAACCTGCTGCCATGGGAAGTCCTTCTAGCCCAAAATCAAGTACAAGGCACTGTGTAGGTGAAGTAAGTAAGTAAAATGGCATGTCCAAGGGATCAGAGCTCGCCTGGAGATACCTCTAGATTTCAAACCTTTCTGCTTCAGGATTAGAGCTCGTCTTTTGCTACTGGTTATCAGCAATTGATTGCATTTCTTGCAATTCTCAGCAGGATGTGCTACTGACCATTTTGGATCTCACTTCTGGATGAAGAGGTGTGTGGCTCTACCCTGCCTGATCATTCCTCAATTTGCATGAAATATCTGAAATGTACTAGAGAAAACATGAGGCACCCTAATTTTGTAATATGTGTTGCACCTTCATTAGTATTCTCACTTATCTCTTGTATCCCTGACTACAGCCCCAGGAACGCTGCCTTTTGGGGTTTTATCTGAAAATGCATGAAACAAAAAATTATAGATTGTTCTGGTCCTATGACCATATGATTCAATTCCATGATGATGAGCTGGTGTGACAAGCCCTGAGAGTCACTGAACAAGTGTAAAGAGGAAAAAAATACCTTCCGGGTCTCTGTTAGAGGTAGTTGCTTTCTGATCTGGGCATGTCTGTGTCCTGGGCTTGGGGTGAAATTCCACATCCAGTTGTTGTTATTGTCCTTTCGGGATTGTGTGGCAGGTTGCTAGGTGAAACGTTGCTGTTTCTGCTAGCTCTTTCATCCCTTCTCATGGCAAGGCACAGGGTTTAGGGGGAAGGCTGGTTCTGTTTTATTTACGCCTGCTTTTGAGCAGAGATTCTGTAGTAGTTTCTGATTTTGAATTTCTTTCGCTTCTGTTACTACGTTTTTTTGATATTGGAACAGAAAACGTTTCTTCAGTTTACTCTTCCTTGTCGCATTGGTGTTATGCAAGGAAGAGTCCTTGCATTGTGTTTGATGTCTTCCAGTTTCCACTTACAATTTAGTAACTGATTCATCATTTGGAAGCAGATTACTTCAGCTCAGCATACTGTACGGAAGCGAAGGAGTCTGTTGCAGAGTGTTGCATAGCAACTTTATTGAATAGAAAGTGTATACATGTGCTAATACTTGGTGTGTAAGTGCAGTAATACTTATGTGGAGGTATAGGCATTAGAAATATAAAGTTATATTCTTATTACTAGCTGTGCAGGAAATAGAATTTCAGATTTGTAGGAAGTTCTGGTCTTTTTAAATGTGTCTTTTCCCAGTCAGAGCAAGAATAAGCACTTCCCATCCATTTTAATATGGTTTTATTCTGCCTAATTTTAGGTGGTTTGTTTGGCTTTTTGATTTTTTCTATACATTTTCATGACGAAGAAGTTTGAAAATCAAAAAACTTCAACCATGCCATTCTAAATGTGTTGAAATAGAACATTTCAACTTTATAAAAATGCTTTCCTTTCAATAACTATTACAACACTGAAGTGTTTCCATTTCAATGAAATGGCTTGCTTTTTTTTTTTTTTTTCTTCCTGGTAAAAGTGCTGTGTAGGAAAATCTTAGTCTAGCTCCATTTTTCTTTATTAATTATTGTTATTATAGTAGCTCTCTGGGTCCAAATAGACCGGATTTCTCTGCTTTTCTTCTACAGATCTCAGAGATATAAACCAAGGCTTGTTAGTTTAATCTTTCTTATGTTTCAGACCAGGTGGGTGAGACCCAGCCAGTGTCACCAGCAGACTCAGGAATACAACTGACATCTCCTAACTCTTAGCTCTGCGTTCAGCTCAGTAGACCAAAGCAGCAATATAAAAATAGTCTGAAACAGCCAAACCTTGGAATGGGAAAAGCAGATGTTTTGTGGTTATATATCCTGCCTTAAATCTGTATTCCACACCAAGCTACCTGTGTTTGGTGCTGTAACAGTGCCTAAGACAGAGTGGTCTGGCTATGAACCCCGCACTTGGCACGGGTGAAAAGCGATGACATTTACTTCTCTAAATGTGTTTTTGAAGAACTAATTTCACTGATGACCGTGTATGAAATTAGCTTCTGACTGAGATATATTAGGCTGTAAAACAGTTTCATTTACTGCTAGATCAGACAAAAAAGCAAGCGCATTTGACAGGCACAGTCCTGCCCTAGCAGTTGGAAATGCAAAGGGATTATGAGATTCCTCTTCTAAGACCTCTCCCTCCACCTAGGGTCTTTGCTTCATATGCCTCAGTCTTTTTGAAAGAGGACTGTCACTTGCTTGTCCTCTTCCAATGTTGACTCACTTTCAAAAATGTACTCTTCCATTTGATGATTTTGAAAGTACAGGTTTTCTCCTAATGGGTTTATTTTTGAAGACATAACTGAAACTCAGATATTGTATTTTCCAAGCATTTAAACTTACCCCATCCACAGTTCTTCATATAAACTGTTCTGTAAATATTTATTATCACATCTGAGTGACACACAAACCATACTTAGAACCACGTGCAAATGTGTACACACACAGATTTATCCACACGCAGCCACAGTCCTGACCAGGTTGGTACAGGGACAAGAGTGATGTTCTCTTGCAGCATCTCTCCACAAAAGAGGTCAAAAAGCCCTTTTCATTCTCTAGTCAGGCTATGTGTGGCTCAAATGCATTCAAAGACGAAGCTGTCAGCTTTCTGTAGTCTCTGTCGCAGGCAGGCGGGCAGTGAAAGGATGGAGAAAAGCCGACAGGGGATGGACTTGACCAATGGGGTTGAGTCCAGTCTATATCCTCCCTTCCCAACCCAATCTCCTAGCCAAGTGGAGCAAAGCACTGAACAGAGCAATGTGATTTATGCCCGGAGCGGACCTTTCCTCGGAGAGGGGTGCGGATCAGAGATGGAAATGTAACTCAGAGCTGCACTTTCCTGCACGTGCTGTTCCTTGGGCAGCGCAGTTCTTTATCAAGTCAGTCGAGCCCTAAATCAGCCAGGCGTGTTCAGGAGACAGGAAAACAGTGCGAGGGGGAGCAGAGCAGCGTGAGGATCAGTAGAGAGGAGAGCAGAGAAGGAGCTGGGTTCGAAGGAGAAAGCCGTAAGAGGCAAGCGGCAGGGTTTGCCGGGTATGGCGTGCAAAGGCGTGATGCGCCTCTGTGTGTGGGATAATGCAGAGAAAGTGGGGGTGGAGGGAGGGAGAGAAGGAGAGGAAATCAAAACCGAAACAAGGCCAAGGACTAGTATAAATAAAGTCTATTGACTCTCAAATATGCTGTATGGGTTTGCAAATCAGTGCTTCTCCAGGGCTTTTTAACAAAGTGAGCGGGCTGTAACAGACTCACATCTTGCAGTGCTGGAGGAAGTCTTCAGTCACTGAAGACAGGCTGCAATTTTATTTACTTGTTGTCTGATCTCAGTGCTGTTTTTCAGGTGCATTCCACCATGTGCAATATATTGCCACATGTTTAAATGGGTAATCCCAGTAAATTTGGGAAAAAAACCCAAACAACAAAACAAAAATTATAGCCCTGTGTTGGTGTAACATCATGGAAGGTACCTGGTGAACACTGAAGTGCAGGAAATGTAGAACTGATAATTCCTCATTTTGTACCATACATTGCTTAGTCCCCCTTTTTGCAGTCACAGATAATGGGATAAAGTCATCTTTCCCTCTCTGAACCAGTCTGCTCGATTTTACTGTTAGTATAACCAATTATTCAAAAGTCATAAATGGCGTGCTTGTAAGTTGTCAGATGGGTTTAAAATAATGAGATTTGGAAAAGGAAAAAAAAATCATGGATTATTTTTATTTTTTCCATTGCTTTCAGACCTTTAGACCTGTGACTTAGATCTTGTAGTTCTCTTTTTTCCCCTCCTAGTAGTGAGGAATAGAAACTTCTTCTCTTTTTTTTTTTTTTTTCCTGTGATCTGAGATTGTCAAGTCATAGCAAGATTTCATGCCTCAAGGTTTATGCCATGCGTCCCAAGAGCCCTGATAAAAATCACAAGAGTTAGCAACAGCACTTCGGAGTTTGTGTTATCAGAAGTAAAGCAAGCCTGGAAAAAAAACCCAACACAACCCCAAAACTAGTCATAAAGAGACCTTCGCTGGAATCTTTATTTCTCCCTTCTCCTCTAGGGCAACCTGCACAGCCAGAATTGTAAAAATGCTCAGCGCCTTGCTGTTCCCGTTGTGACAATTCTGCCGCCTGTTTAAACAAGCTCAGTCTCCAGTGTACACAGCGCTCTCGAAAGCCCAGCCACGTAGTTTGCTGCCTAAATGGGAGCTGAGCTGTTTTGCAAAATATGTCCCACGAGACCTATCAAGCAATGGATACCATGGAAATGTGAGCAATAATGACAGTGTATTATGGGGTGAAAGATAATGTCATATTACACTAATGCAAATTACACTTTGTGTGTGTGGGCAGGGCAATTTACAACCATAACCTTAAATTTCTCGATCTTTGTGTATTTCAGGCCCGATTCTCCTCTTCACACACGTTTCACCTAACATCACGTCACTGCCTGCAGTAGAAAGAAACACGATTCATGCTAGTGACAGCAAGAGGAAATTAGCTCCCTTATATCTTAACTAGAAGTTGCATTAACACTGTTTTACATAATATTTTGCATTATTCTGTCCTACTTACACAGCACTAGAGATGTGTAAAGAACTTAAGGGTATTTATAGAATGGAGGAAAGTAGCTCGCAGCCACGGCACTGGAGTTACCTTTTGTCCCCAGTGTTAAGTGACCCCTGCAATTCTGAAAGGAAAGCTGGCCCTGGATGTTTTTAATGGAGTTTTCACCGAAAGCAAGTGCAGTCATCATTGCAGTGATAAATGGTGAAAAAATGAGATGATCAGTGAATGAACAACAGTAGCAGGTGGTAGTAGGTGTTGCTTATTAGATGTTCAGTATTAGAAAAAAGAACAGAACGACAGCAATCCCCCAGAGAGACACCTCGCAGAAATAATCTGACACCTGGCATCACTCTCCAAGACGAGGTTACTTAACAGCCAAAGCTTGCAAGGGTTAATGGGGCATGAGAGTGAAGAAGGGGGCTCCTGACCGAGACCTTTACCTGCATCTGTTTCTGCTCGTGCCACAGATTAGGTGGCTACCAACTGTGCTACGGTGGCACATACTGAATGTGAGTGCCTGTGGTGGATGAGCTTTCTGTTGCTCTCCATGGACCTTAGCTGTGCTCACAGCATCCCTAATAGGGCGCAGCCTGCTGCAGAG
Organism: Burhinus bistriatus; assembly: GCA_013397275.1. Taxonomy (NCBI): domain Eukaryota; kingdom Metazoa; phylum Chordata; class Aves; order Charadriiformes; family Burhinidae; genus Burhinus; species Burhinus bistriatus. Next base: position 8,935 of record VYXH01010486.1, read on the forward strand.
CTGAGGCATCTCCTTCTGTTTGGATCACAGCAAAGCTTGGACTGAGGCCCCTCTTTTTCCAGAGAGGTCAACATTTAGGCATCAAGGTTAATGCTCTGGATTTTGCCCTCATTCTTGAGGCCACTGTCACCCTGGGGTCCAGGCTGCAAATAGGAGGCCTCATCTCTGGGCTTGCTTCTTCAAAGCACCTGGCAGCTCCACCTAGCATGGCTCTGTTTTCTGGTCCCTCTGTAGGGCTGGTGAGGCTCCAGCCCACCAGGGAGGAACTATTTTGTCTGCTGGGTCTTGTGCACCTTGGACAAAGCTGAGAAATATGAGAGCTTGGGACTGAGCTGACTCCACAGGGTCTGTTTAGACCACTTGCCTTCTGTGAAAGGCTTGGAAGGCAAGACTAGTGTCCTGGTTTGAGTTTTCGTTTCACTGGCCAGTCCAGCCCAAACTATGACAACTAGAGTCTGACCCTTCAAGACGTAGTTAATTTTTGGTATTATTTATGATCTGGTGAGAAGATAATTTTCCCTGACCTTGGTGTGGATTTCTCTTAGCATTACCCAAGGTGGTTTGGGTTTTTTTTTTTTTTGTTTTTCACATTTGACATCTTGATATTCTCTAAAAAAATCCTTTCTAGAGAGATCTTCGCTACTCTGTGATGGAAGCTGGGCCTGTTTCTCTGTAGGATTTACTGCAGGTGTCCAGCAAAGAAATGTAGCAATAACTACTTGTGGTGTGAGCCAGGCCAGGGCTCCATGGGACTTGTTGCTATATACTATGCTAAAGGGAATTATAATTTTCAAGGTTGCTGACACTTCTGTATGCTAAGTCTAACCAGGAGGGACCTATTTCCTTGATGTGTGTATGACATTTGATGGGCAGGTAGGAAGGAAAGCTCTGAGGGATTCAGAATATTGAGATTCAGCTCTGGCTGTGGCACCTGAGCCCCCTTCGGCAGTGTGCTGAGCATCCTGGCTATGCAGCACCCATGTGTTTTTGTTCTCATCTTCCCCCCAGGGAAAACAGCATGTCTCAGGTTTCATTTGCACTCTCTTTTTGGTGGTTGTTTTAGCTAAGTGTGTGTGAGGTGTGTTGTAAGTGGTGTATTTTTTTCCCCCTTCTTCCTTTTCATTTTGATGCTTCTGTTGCCCTGACCTGATCCATCTAAGGTAAGCCTCTTGCTCTTGAAGTGAAAAGCAGTGAGGTGTGTGCTAGTCCCTGGCTCCCAAGGGAATTGATTCTGCAGCCTCGGAAGAAGCTTGAGAGACCTCTTGCTCTTACATCAGTACACTTTAAAACCACTCTGGAGAGCTCTGTTGTCCCAGCAGGGTGAAGCTCTGACCAACAGTTTTTTTCCTGGAGCTTTAGTCTCTCCTTTGGCTACCTTGGGCTTAAGCTAAGGAGCACTTTGAAGGTAAGGACTGAGGACACTTAATGCTTGAACTTGATTCAGAATCCTAAGGGAAGTCACTGGACTGAGGCGAGGCTTGATGTGCCCATGCTACTGAGGAAACGAGCAACAGCTTTTTGTACTGGCTAAGGCTTTGTAAGTGCTGGAAATGTCATGCTTTGATATTTTCTGTGTCTGTGGTCAAGCTGAGGAGTGACAAAGATTTGGATAATTGGAGGTTAGGTCATCAACAGGCTGAGCTGGATGAAGTGTCTGAGCTAGTCCAGAGGTGCTTGAAAGCTTTGCTTGTTGGCAAGAGTGGTGTGGTAGTGAGGAACTGAACGGTGCTGCTAAACTACGGATCATGCTGACAACCTGTAAGTGCAAAACCCCCAACCCTAAACATATCCTACAAATGCTCTGGGAACCTGACAGAGAGGTCTGTGAAAAGTCTTTGGTTACTTCTGAACAAGGCCAGCGTTTCACATTTGTGTCTAGGGCAGGTTTTCCTTAGCGGCAGAGCTGGTTTAAGAGCTCTCACTACCCCGTACTGTGAGCTGGACCGGTTTTTCCATAGGGTTCATTTAATCTGGGTCAAGTCAGCCATCTGGACATGCTCTCTCTTGCATTGGTGCAAAGCAAGGGGTGATGGTCTGCAATGTGAGTGAGGCTGGCTTTGCAGCTTGAGGAGAAGGCATCTGGAGCTGCGCACCGGCTGTTCCAGCTGAGCTCTCCTCGCTTACACGTGTGTTTGCAGGAGAGGCCTCAGTTAGGAGGAATGCAGCAGAGAGAAAAAGATCTGGGTGGTGAGGGAAGCCATGGGTTATAATAACAATGAACTTGGCAGTGCATCTGCTGTTGCACACACAGCCGATTGGTTTCTCTTTGCAGTAGTTTGGCCCCGCATTTTAGCTAATGTAAATGAATGCAGTGTGTGAAATGACAGCTAAGCCTCGGATCAGCCAGGAGATCAGTGAGGAAGGCCACAAGTTGGACCACCAGCTTGCATTGTGCACACAAAGTGAGATTATTTTAACTACAGGGCTTGACCACACAAAAAAAAAGGTGTAGCTGTCCCTGTCTGCTCTCTGCAAAACACCGTCTATCTGTTGGAATGGTTCCTCTGGTCTGAAAATTCTCCATAAAGAAATATGCACAGGAAAATCTTGCCAACCCCACGCTAGCTGGGTGGACTGCCATGTGTCCTGGGGCAGGGGAGGAAGGAAAGAAGGCAAGCTTGGACAAGCAGCCTGGCTGAGGGACAGAACGATGCTTCAGTCTCTGCACTCTGCAAAATGTCCTGCCAGCTACAGTCACAAATGCTGGTAGGGAAGAGATTTGCTTTTGCTCCAGTTAAAATGACAATTGGTGGCTTGGCCCATGATGCAGATAAGATGGGTGCTGAGAATTATGTTCTCTTCCATCTGGTTTACTCTAAGCGAGGGAACAATTGCCTCAAACTGCTATTTCCTTTTGACTCTGCGCACATTAGCTTTGTCCCTCACTGTAGAGCTGGGGAGGACTCAAAAGCCTCAGAGGTGGGTGAGGTAGGAGAAACCAGAAAGAACAGGGTTTCTCACCCTCTCCTGAGCCAGTCCCCCATTCAGACTGTGGGGTAATGAGTGCTAGGGAGTGAATCAGCTCAGCTGTTGGTCCTCACTCTTGGAAAGAGGCAGGCGGAAAGAAGGCGAAGAAGCGACAGAGTGATGCCGAGCAGGAGCTGGGGGAGGTGGTGGTAAGCCACCAGGCACACCTGCACTGCGCGGCTGGCTCTGGCTGCCCGGAGCTTGCCTCTGCCCCAGCCCTGCCCTGGCTGCTCATGGCCGCCGCCACCACGCTTTCCCCGGAGCTGGCACATGCTGGGTGAGTCGGCTTAACTGTGACGGCCATGCTAATCAGGGTTGATGGCAAGTGTCTGGAGGGAGCTGCGGTCACTGTAGCATCTGCAGATTTCGTCAGGAAGGGCCTCTGGATGCTGCCGGGGCGAGGCAGAGGATTTGCTCTACCCAAACCCAGGAGGGAGTTCAGCGACTTTGCTTTGTCTTTTGGCTTTGCTCAGCCCTGCGCAACCCTCTGACAGCTCACTGCCTGGCACTCCTGCTGCTTCTCATCCCTGCAACGTACTTTCCGCCTGACGTCCACTGCTGTGTTGGAGCGGTGAACGCATCTCTGTTGTGCTCGTGGCTTTGCTTCCGCAGGATATCCTACGAGGAGTAGCCCTGCCGGCAAGGTCCCATGGAGCACCCTTCCCTACCCCTTGGCTGAGGGCATAGATGAGCAGCAGGGAAGCATTATCTGAGCATCGTTTTGTGAGGATCCCTCCTTGGATGCCCACAGCCGATGCCGTTTCATTTCCTCCTCTCTTCGGGTCTCCTCATGAGGGTGAGTGGGGAAGAGAAAAGGCCTTTCACAGCCCACACCTGGCACTCATGAATATTTCATGTTTCTAGCTTTTCTTCCCCTTGAAGAGCAAAACCTTTTCATATTTGATGCCCTGGGAGCCTGTTTGGTTGCTGAATATTGCTTCGTCAATGCTCTCCCTCCCTACTTTTCCTCCAGACTGCCCAGCCCCTCTTCCTTTCTCTTCTTAGGGAACGTCTCCTTTTTTCAAAGGCTGCTTCAGAAAAGGTCATTGTCCCTTTCATATTCCCTCCTTGCTGTGAGCCAGCATGACTTCTGCTCTGCCAATGGTAAAGGACAAACGGGGACGTGGGGAAAGGCAGCAGTGGGGAGGGAGGCCAGGAGACGTGTGCACGTACACTGCAGAGCGGTGCAGAGGCAGAGAGGAGATGTAGGCACAGCAAGAGAAAAATAAAGGGGCAGAGAGGTAGGCAGAGGCGGCGGAAGGTAAGAAGGAGGTAGCAGCGGGACTTTGCTGAAGAACTGGCTTTCCAGCACTTTCCAGAAGTTGTCATGCAAGATGCACTAGTGTTGCTGTGGATGGGGGCTTGTCTGGCAAAGGCTCCTTGGAAAAGAGAGGTGTTCCAGTTCTCCAGGGCAGGATGATCCCAAAGCTGCACCGACAAATATGCCTTCTGCCCATTTCCATTGCCCTGCAGCTGCTTTAGAGACCTTGTTATCTCAGTCACCAGAGTCTGCAGTAAATCGTCACCCTCCACCCTTAGGCTTTTCAGCCTTTCTCCCTCTTTCCCCCACACCTCCTGAGTGCTCGAGTAACCAGGGACTGTTTGCAGCTTGCTCCCAGTCAGGCTGTGCGGACCCCCAAAACACAATGCTCTGTGGGTCCTGCCTGAGTGGGGCTCATCCCCTCCTGCCCATGAAAGCGTTCACGCATCTGTCAGTGAGTGTCCTTCCCTGGAGACTAGCAGCAGATGTCTTGGCATGGCTGCTGGACCAGCCCATCCCTTCTTGGGTCCACGGGACTGCAAAGCCCCAGCCGTGGACAGACCCACGCAGGGCTGCTGGCTCAGGAGGCGATGGGGAGGCTGTGAGGGCGTCCCCCCAAAGTGCCCACAGAGGCTGGCACAGGTGCAGGTGGGGCACTGCCAAAATGCTATAGCAGAGGTTGGGGCTCAGGGACTCTGGCTTGAGTATTGCAGGCAGCAGGGGAGGCTAACAATGGAGAGAACAAAGGTACTGAGCTTGTATTTCCATATGGAAGTAGTAGTTGAAGTACCTGCACTAACTGGGTGAACTCAGCAGAGGAGGTCCATTTGATGGAAAACTGGTGCCTCTGGTGAAAAATGGGTTCCCACCAATTGCTTTGCAGTTTAGGGCAGGAAGCAAAAGAGGTTTTGCACAAAGTGAAGTGATGGATTTATTTTAGAGGTGGTTGGCCCATAGGAGGATTGCAATTGATGTTTGGTTGGGTGTAGCTTCAGTATTCTTGCTTTTGGAAGTGCCAATCTCATATTCACAGTCAGCATCAATGGGCAGACAAGGATGACTTCGTTTAACTGAGAGATTTTTAAAAACTAAAAACTTGGTTTCATTTGGACTTAGAAATGGAACCCACCAATGTTGAAATTCTTTGTGATGTGGAAAGGACACCAAGTGCTGGGGCCATCTGCTTGGCGTGGGACCACCTGCTGGTTCTTGGATTATGGGCCTGGGAACCCCAGAGGGCCTAGCATGAGGGTAATAGCTATGATCCTGGAGCTGTGGATAGCACAATCCCGAACCCTCTGAGAGTCAGGATGGAGAACGTATCGGCGGGCAGGATGCTTCCAAGGAAAAGGCAGGCAAGTTTTGCAAGTCACTTGTCTTCTCTTGGAACATGGACAAAACCAATTTTTCCAAATTCTGACCCAACAAGTGTGTCGTCTGTGAGATTTTGGTGGGGATGCCTGTTCTATCTGTTCTGCGTTTCAGCGTAAGGGCAGTCTCATTCTTCCCATTACCTCTGCTCTGAGATGGAGCTAGCATCAATTGATCTGAAAAACATCACCCCCCTCTTGCAGTGCTGCTGGCACAGCTTTCCGCGTCACTTGGCTCTCCCTAATGTACTGACCAGGACAGTTTATGGGAACTACCGAGCTCATGCTGTGAAGCAGCGTTAATGCTGGGAACATGCTGCGCTGCAGTGAGGGTGTGTGGCCTTAAAGCCGAAGTGTTGCGCAGAGCGTTACTCCAGAGCCTGGCAGGTCACAGTGACAGGCAGCAGGGCACTGTGGCTATGCTGTTGGGCTTTGTGCGGTGACAGATCAGAAAGCTATCAGTGACTCATGGCATGTCCATGATCCCCAGCGAGCGGCTGGAGCTACGCCCCTGCACTGCTGAGTTGCTGATGTACTGTCTAGAAACTGCCTTAACTGGTGACTGGTGATACGGCTGGGTGGTCAGGCAAGCAGGGCTTAGCTGCTGCTCCACAGCCTGGCCTTAGAGCTAATGCCATCATTCCTTGTCCGTCATGATCCCATGTAGCCATCCTTAAGCATCTTCTCCTTCCTACACATCACCTACCTGCAAATGCCACTTCTGTCTCTCCCACCCTCATCCGTCCCCGAAACATTCCCTCCTGAGTTAAACCAGTCTGATGTCCCACGCCAGGCACCTTTCTCCCTCCCCTTCAGTGTGTGTGCACCCCATGCCTGCATGCCCCCCACGGGCACGGCCTCCCTCCCCTCTCCATGGCGTGAGCAGCCCAGGGAATAGAGATACAGCGTAATGCACAGCATCCTGTGGCTAATTACTTGACGCTGGGCACACAAGGGGGATTAACTTGTGCCTCAGAGGGTTGTCAGAGAATCCTAATCTCATCTTCCCCTCCTCTTTCCCCTTCCACTGCCATCTGAAGTAATGAACTGGTTATAAATACCTAATTAGCTAATTATTTGCTGGCCTACATGGAACATCTTCAGTGAAGGAACTCCCTGAGCCCCTGGGGGACGGACCTCCGTGGAGGGAAGGAGAGACGGCCGCAGGAAGTGTGCGCAGGGGTAAAGGTGGTACAGTGATGCTCAGAAGGATTTCTAGACTTTTGCCATCCCTAGAGACCAGAGGAATAGTCATTAGCTCCGTGGAGAAATGAGCCAATCCTTACCCCTACTTGTGGCTATGTAAGCTGAAGAGCCAGGGAGAACTAAAGTGACAGAAAGAATTCATTAGGTAATTAGAAAAAAAAGGAAAAAGGCCAGAGGTGCTGTGCCGACAACATTTCAGGCTGTGCCCACTACCTCTGTGCTCCAGCCCTATTGGGGATGGAGGACTAGACAAGAGAGAAGAGTGTGGTCTCCATGACTGTCCCCTGATGAGACTGTCACTGAGAAGACCAATTTATGCCAGTTGTTTGTGTGTGCTGGAAAGATTCATCCTGCTAGGCAGGCTGGCCTTGGGCCGTCCATGCAGTTCTCATGGTTTGCAGCATGCAGTCATCAGACTGGGATGACTTTCAGTCCAGCTGTCTGAGGATGGGGCCATTGAGCTGCCGTGCACCTTTGGGGCAGAGTTTTCACTCCATTGCCCTTCTGCGGGGAAGGGGGAGGGAGGGATATCAGTCAGATAGCTGATGGTAACAGAAGTCTCATTCTCTTTTCTTCTCGCTGCTGCAGACAGAGGCCTAGGGTTAAGAGATCATGGCATCACAGCAGCTCTGCTGGCTGCCTGTCAGTAGAGGTTAGGACAAGAAAGGGCAATGATCGTAAATCTAGCCTGGTTTGGGCAGTAATTAATTTCCGACAGTCTGCTTTTATCTTCATGTGGCTTTTTTTTTTTGTGTCTCCTAAATTTTTCGTTCTTTTTTCTCTCCTTCCTTTCCTTTTCTCCCTTTCTGTTCCTCCATCCCACACTTGCTCCTTCTGGCTCTCTTCTCCCCCTGCAGGCATGCGCATCCTTGTGAATTTGCTCCTGGACACCTTGCCCATGCTGGGGAACGTCCTTCTTCTCTGCTTCTTTGTCTTCTTCATCTTCGGCATCATCGGGGTGCAGCTGTGGGCTGGGCTGCTCCGCAACCGCTGCTTCATGGAGGAAAACTTCACAATGTGAGTGCCTGGGAGACGATGTCCCCTTCCTTTCTTCCAGGGACATTTCTCTTTCCTCTTCCCTGCTCTCTCGTCTTCTGCTGCCTGGCTCTCTGTATTGCTTACTCCAAATGGCTGTAGGTTGATATCATGCAGAGCGTTGGCCATGTCTTGGAGCGACTGGAGAGTGAGGGAGGGCAAAGGCAGCTGTTTTCAGTCTGTCTTCACGGTCCACAGATGCCTAGCTCATTTGGATTTGGCCAAGGCACAGGTTAGCATAGCTGCCTCCTCCAGCCATCCCCCCAGGGATTCAAGATGCTGCTGCTACTCCCAGAAATAGTTGACACTCTGAAACACCAGCCACGCCATTTTTCTCCTGGACTTTTCCCTCTTCAAAAAACAACAAGAGGAGTCTTATGGAAAGCCATAGTGCTGCCTGATGCTTCCAGGGACATTGTTGGCACCTCCGAGGTGGACTGTTTGGACAGTAGTGCATTACTTCCAGAGGCTTTGGAGGGACATGGGAAAGTTACTGGAAAATATCAGGAACAGAATTGCCCATGGGAGGTGCTTTGGGGAGGGGATGGAGGGCTGTTGGGAGAGGTGTCCTGCAGCTGGGTTAGTAGAAGCGAGAGCATCTGAAAGCAAAAAATGGCTGTTTGAATGGGACAAAAAAACCCATGGGGAAATGTGGGCACAGTTTTGGCAAAGAACCTGGAGCCACACAGGGGTTGATTACTGGTATCTGAGGTTTATTCTGGGGGGGCCAGGGGCGAGCCTTCAGATCACAGCTCTTCTCCTCCCCAGAGGCAGTGGGAAAAAGCTCCTACCTGCCTCAAATTCTCCAATTACCCTCTGGGGGAGCAGAGCACCAGTTCCAGAGCACAGCTCCTCCTGTTGACTTTCTGGCTTTAGCAGATCTCAGGCTTTAAAACATCTTCTTAAAACTGTATGCTAATCCCAGGCATCCTATCAGTTTAGACTGCTTAAAAAAACCTAAAGCTGTAGATCAGTTTAGACTGATTAAACAATCCTGAAGCTTTAGATCATCTCAAATTGGAAAAAAAATAAGTGTGAAAATACAATCTGCAGAACAGCAGTGGGGTTGGAGAGTAGGAGCTGCTTAAATCAGCCATTTACTGTGTTTATATATTCCTTGGGGATAAACGAATGTTTAGGATGATTGTCCTTTATGCAAATCAGGAGTAGTACTACTTTAATGAGTGTAATTACATCCATGCAGAGTTGATGTAATGGAAAAGTGAATCGGGGCCACAGCCTGCAAAGTGACAGATACTAGAAAATGTTTGGCTGGCCGTTACTAGAGAAATTAAGTCTGCAGGCACCCAGTTCACCAGGGATGTGGATGTGTAACGACAGATCTTTGTGGTTTAGTCCCGCTTAGTTTAGAACCAGAGACTTTCTCTCTTTTCTTTTTCATCAACACCTGTCCTCTTCTAATGACACTTAGTGAAAAAGTCTGCATTCATGCAACAGTGAAAACTGTGTATTGTAGCTCTGCAAGGAACGCACCAGATAAATTTTAATGGAAAATTTCAAATCTTCACCTTTCACTTTCCTCATCATTAGTTCATCTCCAGCTAGGCGAGCATAGATTATTTTAATTATTCATGCATTTGGAAGGTGCTTGCATTATTTGGAAAAAGGCACGTGAACTTGTCATGAAACATTGCACCCATAATGCCAACTGTCAAGGAGGAGTCGAAGTTAAGGTTAAGTCAATTTTAACTTTGCATTTCCTGATTTTAAGGCTTAGCTGTGCAACTTTAATTATGCATGAACTGGATTTTTTTTTAGAAGTACAGAAGGTTCACTGCCAAATGTTATAAAACATGTCCATCAACGGTTACATACATGAGCACATCACAGTAAAGCCTGATGAACTTCCTTAATATCACTGCATCTGATTTAGCTTTGATGATAATGGGGAGAGTGATCAGAATGCAAATCCCTGGATTCCAGCTTTTCTTCGTCTTCATGAAAGCAGATTGTGTAATTTGACTTGGGGTGATCTGATGGCAGGCAAAGCTCTGAAAACGGGGGACTCACCCTGGAAATTTCCTGTTTTTCAGGCACCCTGTCTTTCCTTCCCTTCTCCTGAGGCAATAAAGCTGGAAATCCCTTAGCCAGTACAGTCTCTATGTCAGGAAGGGAGCTCCCAACTCCACTAGTGTCACTGATGGGAAACTGTCCATTAAGGAACTTTATAACTGTGGTTTTTTTATCCTTACAGACAAGGTGATATTGTCCTGCCCCCTTATTACCAGCCTGAGGAAGATGATGAGATGCCCTTTATCTGCTCACTGTCGGGAGACAATGGAATTATGGGCTGTCACGAGATACCCCCACTGAAGGAGCGAGGACATGAATGTTGTTTGGACAAGGACGATTATTATTACTACAACTCAGTGCGTCAAGAGTTCAACATCAGTGGCATGTGCGTCAACTGGAACCAGTACTACAATGTGTGCCGTACAGGCAATGCCAACCCGCACAAGGGTGCCATCAACTTTGACAACATTGGGTATGCCTGGATTGTGATATTTCAGGTAAGACCAAGTTAGCCTCCTACCAAGGTTCAAGCTATTTTTCTTTTTTCCAGCTCAGTCTTTCTTTGCTCCCATGATGGTTTCTGCAGGGTGTGATACAGCTGCAGAGAGAAAAGGGCCTTGTAGCTGCTCTAACAAGAGAGACCGAGCACACCATGAATGGTGTTCCTGAAGATGGGGAGGGACATAGAGATGTTCCAGGCCTTTGCTGAAATGAGCTACATCTCTCAGGCTGACTTGTACCGGTTTTCCCTTCAATCCAGATCACTATAGCAAATGAGTCTATTTATTTATTTTTAATTCCCAGCACGTGTTGCAGATGGGAGCTAAAATCTGTACCTTTTTTCTTTTTTACCGGCTGTACGTGGTGTCCATTCCAAGGGGCACAGAAACGTGCTGCAGGTTTTTCCCCACTGCGATCCAGGGAAATGAACTATTTTAATGAAATATTCCTGCTGTGGACTAGCATGATCTCACAGGCTTTGACAGTATGCCAGTGTCACCAAGCAGTACCACGCTGATTTCCTGGAATGGAAATTTGGCCTCCTTAAAATGAATTGTTTCTCACCTTCCTTGGGTTGCAACAGCTCTGCCAGTATCTGCCTGTATACACTGAGGAGTGAACTCTGGAAGCCCACTTCCCTCCCGTTTCTCTTGTTGTTTGTCTTTGCAGGTGATCACACTGGAAGGGTGGGTGGAGATCATGTACTACGTGATGGACGCCCATTCATTCTACAATTTTATCTACTTTATCTTGCTGATAATTGTGAGTATAAGACTTGATGACTGTCAGCATTGAAAACTAAGACCCTTCAAAAGGACAGGTGTTAGGTCAGCACAGATACTGGGTAGCAAACTACTTTACCTGGATTTCTTCTAGGAATCTCAGGAACCCAGCTAGTTGATTTTCACCAAGAGATGGTGGCAGGATCACATAGCTGTCAGCCAGCTTATTCCCTTTGATTCAAAAAATACGCTGAGGATCAATTCCTAAAGGTATACATACCCAAGTGTAGGATAACATTCTCATCCACAGATCTTCTCTCAAAGTAAATTCCCCAAACTGATAGGCCCAAAAGCACAAAACCATTTCTGCATCTGCCCTCCTACTTGGTCTCTTTATACATTTTAAGTTTTTGAGTCATTCTTGAGCCAGGTTTTATGGCTTTTGGCAGCACCTGGACTTCTTAGATTCAGGGTCTCAGATTCAGATTTTTGTCAGATTCAGGGTCTGTCATGCTGAATTACTTCCTCGCTGTGAACAAAAAGGAGCTGCTGTTCTGAAAGTGTCAGCAGTCCAACATAAATTGGCTGTGTGAGATCACTTGTGGCTGGTGGGGATGGAAAGAGAGAAGTGTGTCTGTGACGAGAATTTAATAAGCAGTTTATAAGCCCCGTGGATTTATACAAGCAAAGGTTGAAGGTTGCTTTGTTGTAAGGACATTTGGTGGTGGTGCCTGGAGAGAGAGAGGTGAGAAAGGTGATGCCATTACCTCTTCCATTCCTTAAGCCTGCCACATGTAAGTGCATTTTCTTGGAGGGAATATTCTGTTTCTAACAAGGAAGGATTCTGTTTTTATGAAGACTCTTGCACTTTTCCCACAAGGAGACCAAAGTCAAGACTGGAAGGAAAAGGCCTAGGATGGATTATGGGAAGTATAAAATCTGTACACCATAAGTGCAATTTAGTTCTAGGTCACTTAGCCAGTAAGGACCTCAGTGTGTATCTCCAAAGCCTAGATACATTTGGATGGGCTGTTGAAAGGACCTGGCTAAGACTCTGCTCTGCACCTGCTGTTTGTCCTATGTGGCCATGCCCTCCTAGAAATAGGATGTCTAGAAGAAGTCACCCAATAACGCTAACAGACTCACCTGGCACAGGATCTAGTTTAAATTCAAATTGACATGCAATGATTTGAGGGCAAACAAACTGGAATACAGTTTCTGGGAGAAATTCTGCAGCCTGTACATACAAGGAGTGGGACACAAAAAAAATCTGCTGGTCCATTCAGGTCAAAGAACTTATGAGAAAGCTGAATATTCATAGTACCCTTGATTTCTCCTTGTCTTCTGGCCTTCTACCATCACAAGGGAAAGACAAGGAGGGAAAAACAGGAAGATGACCTACTCCCTGTGGGCTGCAGCATGAGCCAGGAGAGCAGGGGTGAAATACGTCTTGAGGAACGTTGCTTTTACTTTGAGGGTGGAGAGTTCCAAGGAGAGACGGTGCAGAGGTATGATTGCACAGGATGGGAGGGAAGCTCCCCCCCAGGTCTATTACCAAAGGCAAACTGAATATCCACTGCTTTTTGTGAGTTCAGAAAACAATTGTTTCCCATAAAGTTTGTTCAGATCTCCCACCATGCAATCGATATTTAGCACCTACTTGCATTTTAACTTTGAGCAGCGTGGCCAGGATACACAGATTTGTACAACGTGCAGTTCAGCAGACTTTAGTCCTGGCCTCAGACACAGTCTCCCAGAGCCAGAAAGGACTGTGCAGAGTTAGCGTTTAACCTTTGGGGTGGGCATGCCCATTTCCTGCAGGCCAGTTCCAAAACCTGCCCCTCACCCCCTGCTCCAAACTACATAGATTCTGTCAGCATATTTTTAGTTTCTAAACAGGAGCATCCTTCTAATGCTGGCTCACCCCATGTGGATTTCCAGTGATTCAAACTTTGTCTCTGAATTAGCAGGTGGCTGAAAACCCGCAATTAAACACTCCACCTGAGATTTTACTGCGGAGTGTCATTGACATTTCTAGACACTCCCTCCTCATTTGCAGAAGCCATGTAGGTTTATTTCCATCAAACACAGGAGCACATGAACCTCAACTTACTCTGGGGACTGCTCAGAACAAAGGAGCCATATGCTAGATGGGATATTTCTTTTGCTTTTGGTGGAGTTACACCAAGAAAGTATTTAGCCTTTCTGTTACCTTCTTTGCATCTGTAATGCATCTTTTGCAGCACACAGCAACACCACAATGTGAACTTGCAATCGCTTGGTTTCTTTTTCCTGCTGAGTCTTCTTACAGAAATGACAACCCCTCTCCAAGTCTCACGAAGCAGAGTCCTTCCAGCCTTTGTCCTTCCCTCCTTCTCCATGGTTGAAAGGCCTGGGTTTCTAAGCAAGATTGCTCTGACAGTCATACTTTAAGCTCTGACCCTTTGCTTTTCCACATACATCCTAGCCTTGGCTCAAACTTAGTCTTCTGGGCTGGATCTCCGCAGCCTGTTTTTTAGAGCTATGCTTTCATCCATGACTTACCTTCCCTTACAGAGATATGTTTAAACACCTACATAAGGGCATTACCCGCTACTGCTCATCCGGCAGGAAGAAGGCTCCACCACCTGGATATATTCCCAGCACAGTTAGGACTCCTGCATAAACGTGCTCCCTGAGGGGAAGAGTGCTGGCTGACCCTTGCACTCAGAGTAGCCTTGCAGAACAACCTGGTAAAAGCATTTTATGTATTCAGCAAATTGTAAATAGCTTCCTCCTCTGCCAGAGATCAGGGAGGTGACGTGAAGGAAGGACTGCTTTAACCTTTCAGGTCAGTGTTTCATTTGAGTATTCCTGCTTGAGGTCCAGCTGTCTCTTTGTCACCTCTCCAGCTACTTGGCCACTGGTGTGGTTCCTGGACTAGGGAAAACTCTTCTCAACTCTCAGGCTGGCCTCTACATTGCAGCACTTAGTGGCCTTCTTGAAGTGCTCTGTGCGTACACATGTGGGCTTCAGAAGACAAGCTGGATAGCCAGGCATAAGCAATGAAAATAATGGGCAAGCAAGTCAGCATCTCCAGCACCAGTCAGATTTTATTAGCCACTGCAGAAACAGGGATCGAGCCTTGGGCTGAACAAGGCCACGTTCTGCTTAATCAAAGTACAGCTCAGTCTCAGGGCTGAATGAGACTCCTGTGTTGGGGCTTTGAATCAATGGTCTCCCTCTACCTCTGTCAGATGCTTTATCTGACTCCATGTCAGACACTTTTGGTCTCCCTGCTCAGCTAGCTGAGATGGATTGCTCAATTATGAGCCATCTGGGACCCTTCCTGTCCTTCTGCTAGCTGGGAGGCGGCGTGAAGCTCAGCAGAGCCCTAGAGTTTATGGACTTGCTTGTTGTCTTAAGGATTAAACAAGCTCATTTGTTTTGCGTTTGATGTTCCTAGCTAAGAGGTTTAAGGATTGGGTGTTAGTTGCCATATCCAGTCTTCCCACTCCTCCCCTTTTTGGTCATCTGGTGGGAGATCCCAGCAAATGGTGCCTGTAAGGACAGAGCTTGGTGATGTGAAACCTGAACTCCCCTCTGGATTCAACCACAGGCTTACAGCATGACCCTGCTGAGGGCACCTTATTGCCCTCAACTCCTCTGCTTGTAGCCTAGAGAGAAGGTGTTGCAAGTCTTAATCGCTTGTTGTTTGTCGAGTTGTTGGAAGTTGCAAAGTCCTGGGCAGGGTCACAATTAGCATTCTAGAAATGGGTGCACAGCTGATGTCCAGCTCCCAACCCTGCCTCGCTCAAGGCAAGCCAAGGGAGATAACTGAATGGGCAAGCCTGGGTGAGTGTCATGTGGTGCTGAGGGGGAAGAGGGCAGGAGAGTGCATCAGAAAAGAATGTGGATTCCCAGTCATACTCTCATCAGTGAAAACACGCAAGACATCATGGACTAGAGAAAAATCTTGGGGGAAGGTGAAGGAATGTGAACGAGGCATCGTTTTAATTTTCAAGGCCACATACAGAAGCTGAAGGGAAAATAGGCTGAAATATGGGCGGGAGGAGAGGGAAGAGTAGGGTTCAGTGATGAAGGGAAACAGAATTAGAACAGCTTTGAAGGACGCTGAGAGGAGGAGGGGAAAAAAAAAAAAAGCCCTTTGTTTTGATATGGTTTATTGTCCTTATGCTGAATCTGGTTGGGAAGGGCTTCATGTTTCAAAGGCTTATTCAGATGCTAGCATGGACTTTGAAATACTGAGAGCAACTGTGCTGAGCCTCCAGACTGAACTGCTGGGCATCTGTGTGCAAGAGAAGGGGACAACCAAGGCGACAAGCCGATGGGGGAGTGGCAAGGGCTGTGCACTGAGGGGAAGGCTGCTTGGATAGATAAAACAAGCTGTGGTACTTGCTGAAAACACCTCCACCTTTTCCATGCATGAGGATTGGGGTCAGGTTATCGTCACCTTTGCTTGCCCTCTCCCCTTTGCTGGAAGGGTTATGTCGGGGAGGACACATGCGTGAAGATAAGGGCAGCACTGGATCCAGCTCTGCATCAGAGCTGTTTGCTTGGAAAGGAGAGACAGGGAGGTGAGACTGGGTCCTGTGTGGGTTCCTACAGGAGGAACACGGAGCAAGGATGTCCCTTAGCAGGGGTGCTCGCTGGTCCGGGGGAAGCAGAAATCTTGAGCAGGTGTTTTCTCTCCTCCTGGGGGTTGCCCTGCAGAGTCTGTTTCAGAGCAGCACAGACGTGTGGTCCTTGTTTAGAGATCTGACTGCATTTTATCAATGCCATATTGCCACTTGCAGCTCTGTGGGGAGTAGGCACCAATCAAGGCATCATAGCTTTTGAGAATGATTTTGAATGTGGTTACCAGCCCTTTCATGTATGAAATTCTCATCAAATTGAAGCCCAGGTTTTATCCTAAGTGTAATGGATAGATCTCCTAGTGGAGATTCATCTGTAATTTCATAATACGTAACACTGAGAGTGAGATTTTTACCTCCAGATCTCTTAGCACCAAGAAATATTTGCTCCATTTTAAAGATAGGAAAACTGAGGCAAAGGAAGCTTCAAGGGAACATGCAAAGGTATAAAATAAGCCTGGTGATAGACATTTTGGCATCTTTATGGAGATTAGGAAGAACTTGGGTATTTTTTTTTTGTTTCTAAGAAATTGGGGGAGTGGGTTGTGCCTGTTTTTGTGTTTGAAATGGAAATCCTACCTAGGCTGGAGGACAAGTAAAATAAGAGATAATATAACATGTCTCGTATCAGAAGAATCAGAAGAATAGAAAATGACCAAGGGAACCGGACTATTTAGTGTCCTTCTCAAAGTCATTAGTTTTTGTAAACTCCTCTTTGATTTCAAGAGCTGATTCATTTCAGCAAAGTGCCATATTCCTGCATGGTGAATTAAGGTGTAAATGGTAGAAACAAATAAAATGCTCTGAGAACACTGACATGTCCTCCAGGAGTTGAAGACCATAAATGACAGAGCATGATTTTTCCAGTAGTAAAAGAGCAAGCAGAGGAGAAAGCAACCAAGCTACCAAACTAGTCCTCTGTCTCCCACCTTCTGTTTAACACAAAGGAGAGGGAAATAAAAAGTCCAGTTTTCATCCAACTGTTTAGAGGTAACTTCTAAGTGACATGCTAAAGGTCCCAAAGCCTGCCAAAAGAGCCAAAAGTAGGGCTTGTGTTTCCTGAATTTCAGTTCAGAGCTCTGAATTCTGCATGGAAATGACATTGAGTGAGTTCTCAAAAACAGGCTTAGCCAGCTTTCTCTGAAATCCCATCTCTATACACAGACTGGTTCCTGTTCCTCTGTCTGCCTCCAGTCACTTTTCCCTCCTCTCTCCTCTTTCCCCCTCCTGCATGTTCTTTCTCCCATTGACATTGACTGTCCCTCCTTCTCCTTTGCTACTAGGTGGGCTCCTTCTTCATGATTAACCTGTGCCTGGTGGTCATTGCCACACAGTTCTCGGAGACCAAGCAGCGGGAGCACCAGCTGATGCAGGAGCAGCGGGCCCGGTACCTCTCATCCAGCACTGTCGCCAGCTACATGGAGCCGGGAGACTGCTATGAGGAGATCTTCCAATACGTCTGCCACATCGTGCGCAAAGCCAAACGCCGCACCCTTGGGCTGTACAACAGCATACAGAGCTGGCGCCAGGGCCACGTGGAGCCGAACGATGCCAAGCTAGGCATGAACAGGAAAAGCCAGAGGCACTACAGTAAGGATTTCATGGGTAAAGCTGCAAATGCCAGTAGTGGAAATGTGAGAGTAACTGGGAGCATCCCCATGTGCCAGCTTGCCAAAGGACCTGTGCCTACAAAGCACAGAATTAGAATTGACATTGGCCATTAAGCATGGTGCTATGGCCAGTGCACCAGACCAGCAAAGTGGGAATGACCAGCAGGAATGGGAACGAAACAGGGATGACCAGCAGCGAACATGGGAAACGCAGGACTGAAACTCAGAGACCATAATGGGACGACACTAAAAGCATTGACTGAGGCTTGTAAAGGGCTCCAGGTCTGGTATGGCAGGGGGATGGTAACAGTCTGGGATAGCTAAGTATTAGGGGGATATGAGAGACTCGGACTAAGGATTGGACTAGGTGACACATCAGGTCCCCCAGAGCTCTCCTCCCAAACTGAGTTGCTGTGGGACCTCAAGAGAGAGGTGAAGGGAGTAGAATTGCCATAGGGTGTCTCCTAAACCAAGGGAGCAATACTGAAGAAATCAGTTTGATATGCAGGGGCAGCGAAGACAATTTCTCTTGATGGAAGCACATGTTGTTATGTAAAATTAGACATGAAATACCATTTAAATTGGATTCCTGGCCTGAAAAGTGACTGTAAAAATAGTTTTATAGAGTTAGTATTAACTGCCTGCAGATGCCTTTCGTAAGTAATGCTCCCATTAACAAGCAAACAAGCAGATTTTTCAGCTGGTCTTGAATACTCTGTCTTTCAGTTTCTTTACTTGCTGGGAGTTTCTGCAGGCCTCGTGCACTGTGTTAATGTATTAATTGATTCATTCCCCCATTTGATCTTCCAGGCCCAACTGGGGGATGGAGGAATACAGTTTTCTCACTGAAGTGAGCAGATCTGTTCTGATTCAGAGTGCACAGACTATCAGGAGGAACTGCTCTTGTGCTACCTTTTCTGGCTTCTTGAGATGCTTTGCTAATGTAGCTTCCCTAATTTAGAGAGCTCAGCTCAGCATGTGGGTTCTCGGACCCCACTTGTAGCTGTTCAGGCCAAAAGCAGCCCTCGTGAACGTTTTTCCCTCAGTACCCACTTAACACAAGCTATTGAATATCAAGCTGTGATTCCTGCATCAGACAAAACAGTTCTTCCTCTGATGGACATGAACCCCCATTGAGCCTAATCACTGGCAGCTGAATGGTACCGTGCCTTTTGGTGACACAGCCAGTCAGTGTAAAGCCTCCGACAGCAATGGCTTTTCTTGCTGCCGTTGAGATGATGTGCCGGTGTTTAATCATCCTTACAGCTGAAAAACCCAGTTACCCTGTCTAAATACCCAAAAGCCAAACAGGTCCCCAGTTTGGATGTCATTTTCAAAGCCTTCTCCATTAAGCATGATCATTTCTCTCGCCAGGACTTTGCCAGCAGCACAACTCTCTTGACTGCCCTCCTCAGGGCTTGGTCCAGCCCATTGCTGTGACAGCAACCTCTGATCCCACCAACTGCCCCCGATGCCACGGAGGGGAGCAAGACGCATCCCGAAGGCTCTCTGTCCTGGATAGCGCTGACTCAGACCAGGAAGACGGAGGAGCCAGCGAAGAGGAGGGAGAGGGCAGCAGAGAGGACCAAGGTGCCTCGGCACTGGAGAAGGAGGAGGAGGAGGTGGAAGAAGGCGGACGGCTGAAGCTTTGCAGTGACATGTGGCGGGAAGTGAGGGTCAAACTTCGAGGGATTGTGGACAGCAAGTACTTCAACCGTGGGATCATGATCGCAATCCTGGTGAACACAATCAGCATGGGCATCGAGCACCATGAGCAGGTAAGGCACCTCAGGGCACAGGGTAGGCAGCGGGGACAGGTGAGTCCTGCTTGGGGTTATGGCCTCACTAAGTAGCTGATGCAACTCAGAGGCAGAGATTCAGCAATTTGGACCCCAGGCCACAGCACAGATGGTCCCAGCATGGCTTTGGAGAAAGCCTCAGGATCTTGCAGGGTCTTTTCTTCCTTATCCCTGCACTTAATCACTTTCACTGTCTCCATATATTTTCCTCTCGCCTCCTTTTAATCCCTCTCTTTTCCTTCTCCCTGCTCGCTTTTATTCCTCTGTTTTTCTTTTTTACCTTATCTTCTCTTTCCATCTGCTTCCTTCTCCTTCACCCTCATCTCTTCCATCTTTCTCATCTCTCTCTCTCATTTCGCTCATCATTAGCTTACTGAGTCCTTAGTCTATTTGGTTAATTTAATGTGCCCTCTGGGGATGTCACAGACACTTCACCAGCATCTCAATTCAAATCCATCAGCTTGCTAGCCTTTCCAGCTTAATTAAGAGATGCCTGAGCACAGTCTATCTATACAAGAAGGCTAGGAAAGACAGTACCTCCCATCTCCAGTCATTTTGGGGGCTCAGATTGCTCGAGCCTTTCCTTTGCCCTGACAGCAAGAAGTGATAGATAGGTCAGACATAGACAGCAGATGTGGGCACAGGTTTGACTTTCACGCCAATAGTTTGCAGGCAGCTCTGAGTCAGCAGTGCACTTTATCCTAATGACAGACTTGCGAGATGGAGAAGGATTGTGTGCTCTCATTTTATAGCTGGGAAACAGAGGCCGTGTCTACTTTGTGATGTGCAGAGCTAGCTTCAGAGAGTGTTAAGCATGCCCATGACCTTGCATCTGCATTGCTGACTGTTAGCTCTGCTGCACTTTGTGTTGAAGGAGCATGGACTGGTTAAAGGCCAGGTTGGATGGGGCTTTGAGTAACCTGTTCTAGTGGGAGGTGTCCCTGCCCATGGCAGGGGGGGTGGAACTACATGATCTTTAAGGTCCCTTCCAACCCAGACCATTCTATGATTTTGTGCTGTGCATCCATGTCTCAGATCTATGCTGCCAGTCTGAATATGACCATGATTCGCTCCACGTGTCCAAATCGCTACTGAGATGCTGACTGCATTGAAGCTTTGGAGCCAAGGTGAAGTCTAGTCATGAACACAGTCTCAGGCAGCAGACAGGCAGTGAATCTGGTTTGAGCAAGGCGCTCAGATTTGTCCTGTGCTGTATCAAGATGGCGATATCTTGAGACCCAGAGTAACTTAAATTTCCTGTTTGAGGCAACACAGTGTCTGAGACAGTATTTGAAGCCCCATATGTCTGGATCCCACCCACGTACCAAGAATTAGACAATTTTTCAAAGCCCAGCTAGTTTCTGATACAAGGATGGGAAACCTTAATTTGATCCCAGAATGCAAAACTGCACTGGATGCTTCAGTACCAGAAAAATACTGGCAGGAGCTCAGAGGAGAGGAGAATGAAGAAGAGGCTGGAGGGGTTGACTCATGAAAATAGATAAAACAGAGCGATGTATTTATCACGTAGCAGAGAGATGACTAAGGGTTGAAACCCAGGACAATATGAAAACTGCCCACTGATGTTTTAAAGATGTGAGCACCAAGCAGGGAGAGCCATTGTTCATTTTGGCTTATTGGAGACAGCGTGAATTAAGAGTTTAGCAGAAGAATATTTGAGCTAGAGGTAGAGAATTCACTCTCATGTTCTGGCTATTGTGTGTGCAGATTTAAGCCCATCTAGGCTGCCTGTGCTGTGTTTGTACAGCCCGCAGCAGAGTGGGAGCTGCCTGCAGTCTTGGGGTTTCTAGTAGCAGGTTATTAATGACACGTCCTTAAAGTTATGCTATCACTTTTTATCCATAAGTAGCTAGGGAAAGCTTGTGACCCTGCAAGCTGTTTTTACTAGAAAGAGACGTCAGCTGAATTGATCATAACTGAAAAATGTGGTGCAGCATGTTTATTTAAAATGTGATACTGAATCCTGTTTCCCTGGCATAAGAAGATTAAAAAAAAATAATATTCAGACCATACCATGAATTCCAGGGCTTTTGCAGTCAGCAGTTAACTCAAAAGTAGATAGGTCTTCGCACAACCCTTTGCTCTCTTTCAGTTTTCCTCAAGACATACTATCAGTACATCTCAGACTGGTGCTTCATTGCCTCCTTTTCTTTCCCTCCTTTCTCTTTTCCCTGTTGTTTTTCCTCCCAGAAACACAAATTTTCACAGGATGATAGCCAGCAAAACCCCTCTGCCCACAGAGATCTGTGCTTTGTAGGGTGATGCCATCCTATGACTGAGGTAGCTTCTGTTACTTCAGCTACTGCGTCATGTGAATCTCTGCTGGCCCAGAGCTAATGCATATAGAGACCTCTTGAGCTTTTGTTTTCTGGTGCATGGGAGGTCACAACCCCAGCCACTCTCTGGAGACAGACCTGGCTGGGCAAGAGGACGTGTGAAGGTGTCACAGGTTTCAGTGATCCCAGGAGCAGCTGATGGCATGTCCGTCAGCTCCCTGCTGCTCCACTTGCTCACGGACTATATTCAGGTGAGCTGGCCTGGTGACCAAAGCACCTACCAACCATCAGGTTAAGGGGTGAGAGAGACTGCAGGAGCCAGGCACGAGGTTCAGGCTCAGAAACACAAGAACGTGGGGGACAGAGCCCATGTCCAAGTCCCACCTTCAATTCCTGAGCCTTGACCAACAGAAAGAAAAACATGAATTAAAATTGTCTGTTTGTTACAATTCAGTGGTTTAATATTCACAATATTTTTCTACCAGGAGACTTAACTTCAGCAACTCAAACCACTTTACTCGGATCCAAATTGCCTTGGAATTTGGCTTTGTTTAGCTTACCCATCCAGTCCCTTGTTCTGTCCTGTTTGTGTGGCCAAGGCAGCTTGCCATCTCCTTATACATTTCTTGTGAGGGAAATCAACTCATTTTGTGACAAACTGCACTACTATGAGTCATTTTTAATCCTTAAGTTTATCACAATTATCACTTGTAAATAGATAAGTTTATTCAAATCCATCAGTGTGCATTATACCATGTAATATCCTCAGTATTAGGCCTTCAGATATGGCTGGGACATTGCACAAGCCAAAATCCATCATTTCAAGCTTTGACCTGTTTGAAATAGTTTTTGCAGTTCTTCAGATCTGCTTCTACTTAGAAATGCCTAATTTTAAAATCCAGTGTAGAAAATCAAGATATTAGATGCTTGTGGCTGTCCAGAAGGATCCTTTAAAGAGGCTTTCATTTTAATATTCACAGAGGATCTGGTGCTGCTCACTTTTCTCCTTTATTCAGCATAAGGATGAAGGGCTGGTCCCAGCTGAATGTCCTAGGCTGCCTTTCTCATCTGTTTCTTGAATGGCCTGTTGGACTCAAGCTTCTTTGCCATTAGTAGCCAATGACACAATTGCTGAGTAACTTGGTTTATCTTCTCCACTATCTACTTATAGTACATCAGATCAATACTTTATGAGATCTGCCTTGTGTGGATCAGGAGATGATCCCTTGTTTCCTAACTAGACCAGCACTGTGGATCAGGACCTTCATATTTTTTAGCCTGAATGATTTCCCTTTATACCAGCATTTATTGCATCCACAAGTTCATATTTTACAGTTATTGCTTCTCTTTGTACTATTTGCTGCTTGTCAGAAACATTCAGCAAATGTCCAAGCCAGCTCATCATACTGACATTTAGTAAATGATGGAACAGTCTCCCTGGGGTGGTAGATGAAACCACATTACTTCAGTTTTGTAAAACTAGGGTATAACAAACCACCACAAAATTCTGCACTGGTTGTGGGGTGGTGATTACAGTAAGTAAAAGCTAGTTGGTATGTTCCATGGCTGATTTCTATGACTCTTCTGATTAATGTCAAGTGACTTTGAAATGGTGAGTAAAAATGGACAGGCTAGAGAGACCTCTGTATGGAATATTTCTCTCTAATGTTCTTAGAGGCAGTGATGTGCAGGTACAGTTTGGTAGGTCTGGTCTGCATAGATCACATCAATTACTCTTCAGTTTTTAGACAGTTGCAAATTTACTCCTGGTTAGGAGAAACTCCTCCTGCTGAGGCTTCACGGTGGTCTGCATATTCTTAAGCTTTCCTATAGTGCAGGAGTTTCTGGCTGCTGTCAGATAAAGGACTAATTATGTTTTCAGTCCAATCTGAGATAAGAATTCCAATGCTAGTGAGTAAGAAACTGAAAAGAAGAAAAGAGGTGAGCAGCTGCCCTCTGTTGCCTCAGGTCTAATTTCTGATCACTGGGTAGGAGCCCTGAAGTAGACATGAATCATGGACTTCACACTCAGTATTTGATCTACACTAGTAGGGATGAAGGACTTAGTGCCATGAAGATCTGAATTAGGTAGTTTCATGGATTTGGAAAGACATCCATATTCAGAGCAGGTAAACCAGTCTGGTTAAAACACTGGCTGTGGGCATGCTCTGCTCCCTGGGATCTCTCTCCCCTTCAAGACACTCTCCTTACCCCAATACTCAGCTCCCACAGTTTTATTCAAGTTTCTCTCCTGGTGCGATGGGTGAATGAATCTATCCTGGCTTGGCGATATGAACAGACTTTTCTTGTGGGGAGATTTCTGGTGTTCCC
Source organism: Burhinus bistriatus (assembly GCA_013397275.1). Lineage (NCBI taxonomy): Eukaryota > Metazoa > Chordata > Aves > Charadriiformes > Burhinidae > Burhinus > Burhinus bistriatus. Next base: position 32,702 of record VYXH01010486.1, read on the forward strand.
TGATTTTGCTTGGGCTAAAATAGCCCTGAGTTCAGGCCTTTGCTTGTGGACACTTCAATTTACAGTTTCTAGAAAAACCTGGGGAGCCTGGGAGGAGGAAGCCTTGCGAATGGTTTTGGTGATAAATGCCTGAGTGCTGTCTGTGGGAGCCTGGGGAGCTCTCACAGCTGTGAGATCCACCGTTGTGTTGAGGATCCTGTGTGTTGGTAGGAAGAAAAGGAGAGAACCACTTTTTCCCTGTTTGCTTGCCCCCTTCATCAAGTTCACACTTCCCTGGCCAGAGAGAGTCCCCAGCACCAACCGTGTTCCAGCCACCAGCCCTGCTCCACTGTCATTCATGGCCACACTGCCCCAGGTGTGAGGGCATCCCCATGCAGGACACAGCCCCTGGTGGCCCCCACCCTGCAGCCCTGTCTCCTAGCTGATGGCTCTTTGCACTCTGCCAAATTATCTGTATCTCCAGAAATGTCTGTCATGCAGGATCTGCCTTTAGCTGGTGAGCATGCTGCCTTGGGCCTCTCCAGCTGGATCTATTCTTTTTCTCCTTTTTTTCCTGAGTGCATTCCTTTTGTGTTGCTCTTCCTTACCCAGTCTTTATGTCTTTCCTACTCCATTTTTAAAAATCTCTTCTTCTCTCCTTCTTGTGGGTGCAAGTGAGTTTATTTTACTATTTTTTTTCAGCTTCCTCTTTTGCTCCCTTTCTCTCTGCCCATCCCTCCTTCCTTTCCTTGCCCAGACTTTCCTGCCCCTCTCTCTAGGAAGGATGCCTTGCTGGGGCTGATTGATGGCCCATTAGAAAAAGATTAACAGGTGGAGGCTTGACTAGAGAAACAGATGTCAGGGAGGGAAGGAGAGACGGGGGAACAGGTGACCTTTTCCACAAGCGAGATGCAAGCATGGCTTTTCAAACATCAATTGCTCCCTGTGACAGCACAAGAGAGAACGTGTGGACAGCAGAGAGGAGGATAATCCACCATCATAGCCTGTCGCTTTTTTACATTGCTCATTCTCACTGACATAATCATTTGATTCAGGCTGAAATTGGCTTCTCTGTTTAGCATATGGACCTCATGTTCCCGGCGAGTGTCATTACTGCCTGCCTCTCCATGAGGTGATCTTCATCTCTCCCTTCCCGTATGCACTTGCTCGTTCTTTCTCTCTCTTCACTATTATCTCCCCTTCTCTCCCCCTCGTTTTCAGGATTGTTTTGTTATTCAAATGCAATTAGGGATGGAAATTGAGCCATCTCCCCTTTTTTGATTTTAAAGAAATGGACAATTTCAATAAAAGTCTGCAATGAGGAATGCAAGAAATTAGCAAAGGGCATGGGAAGCCACAGATGTCAGGAGCAGTTTCCAGTCCATTTGCTCACCTGGGAGGATCTGGTCATGGGGGTCGAAGAGCAGGGTTAAAGCAGCCCCCAGCTTCAGGGGGAGGGTCAGACCCACAACTGCATTCCTCGCTCACTTCCCCTTCCACTAGCTGAATAAGTAACAGGAACAGCCAACACAAAGCCTGCCCTTCAGAAAAACAGCAATTTTGCAGTCCTCAGGAAGAGACTATGACTCTCCCTCCTAGTGTGCACTAATACTGAGTTCTCGGTAAAATTATTGGCTCCAACCTGCAGGGACTTGCTTTTTTGTTTCCTCAGTGCCAGGGTTGTCTGTCCTCTCTTGCCTCAAACAACAGGCTTTCACAATCTTCTTGTTCCCTTCCGTTTTATGTGATGCTTAAAAGAGTGGCCTGGTGGCTAGGCACAGCTCAGACCAATGTGAAGGAAGAGGGGAGTCTTCAGGTACCTTTTCGGCATGGGTATCCAAACAGTGAGAGCAGTACTGCCTGCTACCGCAGAGCCTGGGTCGGAGTCACCTTGAAGGCTTGGAGCTGGGGCTTAGTGGCAAAGTAGGTTAAACATCAAATATGTAACCTTGTCTGAGGTGTGACATACCTGCCCCAAGGTAAACATGGAAATTTGGGCCAAAGGAGTCCTGAAGAAGTGCCTTGGAGCTGCTGTGCCTTGTCCCACCACTTGGGAAGGGGGCACGCCATCATCTGGAGCAGGTCCCTACCAGCTGCTGCTTGGAAAGGTGATGGCCAGCAGCATGCTATAGCCAAATAAATTGCCCTAGCAGCCTCATGTGGCCTGAAAGCCATGGGTTGTCTAGCCTAGCCCCAAGATGCAAACCATTATACTGGGAGGAAGTTTTTCTCTTACTTTGGGAACATTTTGTACCTTGCCATTGCTGTGGTAGTCTCCCTCGGCTATGTATGTGTGTGTCTGAGTATGTGCAAACACAGGCAGGTTTGCGCATATGTTGCCCCTCATGCATCTGACCTTGTTTGAGACCTCAGCCCTTGCTGTTTGGTCTGGTGCAGTCCTAGTCCTGGGGTGAGAGGTACTTTGAGCAGATGAGTCCATCCCAAATTCAGTGTAAGGAGGATGGCAAGATCCTGGCATCCCTCATCAATGACATCAATGCAGCCTCTGTCTCCCTCTGAAGCAACGTTTCATCACTCCTGAGGAAATGGTCTAGACCCTTTCCTGACCTTGTCAGAGAAGTTTCCAAGGCTGCACACGCTGAAGAAAAAATCATTAATTCAGAAAACAAAAGGAGGAGTAATTTAATTTGCTCAGACTTGTTCCACTGATGGAGTCATTAAAACACTTTCTCTCATATGCACAAACACATTGGTCTCTGCTAGAGAAGGCTGTGTCACAGGGGCTGAAAGATATATCAGAGATTTAACAGAAAAAAATGCCTGAAGCAGGGTCAGATTGCCTTTTTTTTTTTCTTTTTCTTTTTTTTCAACACAGTCATCTTCTGTCGTCCTTGGAGGTTTTCACCTTGTGCATCTGCCTTTCTCTTCTTGCTGCCCATTTTTCTCTTTTCCTTACCCTGTCCTGCTCTTCCTGTCCCTTACAGGTAGGTGTTAGCAGTGTGCCCCTCCTCACTGTTGTCCTATTCATCCAGTCTGATATTCACTCAGGTAATTATTGAGACCACTCTGAAGAGAGAGGCATGAGAATAGACTGCTGGAGCAAGACTAGAAAACTAATGCATACCAAGGATTTGGTGGGGAATGGAGGAGAGAAAAATGGGGAAGGAAAAAAATAGAGGGGAAAGGGGCAGAGAAAGTGCAGTGAGGTTTAGAGGAAGATGGGAAACTGTTTTCCTATCATTCAAATGTTTTCAGCATTTCAGCAAAAAATTATGCCAGCTACCTGTGGAAACCTCAGAGGAAGAAATCCTTGAAGAAAGAGGTTGACCACAGATCAGCCACTTTTGCCCTGCTTCAAAAAATACCCAAGTTCCTTGCACAAAGTAAACCAGCCTTTAGCTGGGGGACCAGGGTATGGAGTGGGATGTAGGAGACACTTGGTCGGCCTTGGCTGTGTGAATGGCTGTGGGGCTCCTGACCACCTCCGGTAAAAGAATTTGTTAGGGACATAATCTGTGATGAAAGTAGTAAATGTGCAAAGGAATTGGAGTGCAAGCAGCTGTATGTAGCTCCGCTCTAATCTCACCCATGGGAGCTTCACAGCTCTCTACAAAGCCTGTCCCCTGGGAATGGTGGCACTTTATTTCCTGTCATTTCAGGGCTCTTTCAGTTCTGACTGTGAATTTGCCTTCTCTCTAGCCAGAGGAATTGACCAACATCTTGGAGATCAGCAATGTTGTCTTTACAAGCATGTTTGCCCTGGAGATGATCCTGAAACTTGCTGCTTTTGGTCTCTTTGATTACCTCCGCAACCCCTACAACATCTTTGACAGTATCATCGTCATCATCAGGTAACAAGGGCCTTCGGGGTCAACTGCAATACACATAGAAACGAGTACCACAGAGCTTGCATGTTTTCATGTGCCTTTTCAAAAAGAATTTAGCAGCTATACTAGGAGGAGCTGAGCTGATGCCCAAGGCCAAGGATTGGGAGACCAAGATGTCTTTTCCCAACACTTGGCAACCCTAGGCAAGCTGCATAGCATTTCTGCCCTTGGTCCTCTCCTCTGTAGAATGGAGGCAATTTCAATTGTCTTGTAAGTCCGCAACAAATATGAGGTGTGAAATATTTTTAAAATGTACAAATTAAGGATGCTACAAAGGTTTACTGTGTGACAGAAGAACTTACCTTGCTGGAATTTAATGCTGCAATCCTTTCCTCATTCCTGCAATATGCAGTGCCATGTTCGTGTTCTTAAGGGAGAAATTCAACTTTCTACGTATAAGTATAAGCCTATAGTGTATACTTCTAATTGTATTTTACTCAAACAGATTTTCTCTGTGACCCCTTTATACTCGCTGCCAATGCAGAGGTGAAAATTTGGATTAGCATTGTTATTCCCCTCTCTCTCTTCTGTTTATTCACTTGTCTTTCATTTTGTCCCTCATACTCCCTGTGCCTCTCTGGGCCATAGCATCTGGGAGATCATCGGCCAGTCGGACGGGGGCCTCTCTGTGCTGAGGACTTTCCGTCTCCTGCGGGTGCTGAAGCTGGTGCGTTTCATGCCTGCGCTGCGCCGCCAGCTTGTGGTGCTGATGAAGACTATGGACAACGTAGCCACCTTCTGCATGCTTCTCATGCTCTTCATCTTTATATTCAGGTGAGGCGGCAGTTAGTTGCCTCACAGTGTTTTGGAGAGGCACTCCATGGCTCACGTGGACAGCACCTTCACAGCACAATTGCGTGACTCGTCTTGCCCATTGCTCTAGGCAGTACTGACAAATGCTTATTTGTTCATAAGGGCTGAGGTTACTGCTGCCCGAAATTGGGTTCAGCAGCTGAAGATTTGGCCTGGGTGGGGTGGAGAAATACTGCCACCAAATGTACGCGTTAAGCATAATGTCCCATCGCAGGATAGGTGCAGTCTCTTGGTAATCAACCCTGGCTGCAGAAACAGTTCAGTCTTGGAGGCTAACTCTGGCAGAAGGGTGGCAGGAAGCAATCAAGGAAGTTTGTCAGTGCAACCCATGGATGCAGTAGTAGTGAGGTGAAGCAAAATGAGATCAAACAAGAATGATGGAGAGAGCAGATCTGAAGGACAGGTTGGTGAGAATGTGTGAGCTCTGAGGCAGTACACATGGAAAGCAAGGGTTTTTGGTGAGCTATAGGGGTGCAATACAAAGCTCCTCCTTCACGCATAGGTCCCAGTAGTCTGGCTGTGTTGTTCTACCCCTCACTTCTGAGGTGTTACATTAGATTGTTGGGTGGAAAAGAGAATGACTCTGATGAGCTCATTGTGGTGGCAGAGAGATTTATATTTGACGCCATCTCCACTTGTTGTCCCAACAGTATCCTGGGAATGCACATCTTTGGTTGCAAGTTCAGCCTCAGGACAGACACAGGAGATACAGTTCCTGACCGGAAGAATTTTGACTCCCTGCTGTGGGCCATCGTCACCGTCTTCCAGGTGAGCCTACTTTGCTCTTTACAGGTGGGCCAGGGTAAAGTGAGGAGGATCAGGAGCTACTTTTTCTCATTACAGAGCATTGCACTTGCTCCGGACAGCACAAAAGGCTGCACAAAAGGCTCCGGCATGTGATGTTTGGAGGAAGAACAATTGCATGTTGTAACCAAATGACTGGTGTATCTCTCAGACAGGGGTGCTCCTTCCTTCCTGGGAGACAGTTTGCAAAGGTCACTCCTGTTGTGGCAACTCCCATGTTTAACACCATCCCCTCAGCACATGACTGCCCTCATGGCTGTGCTTGTTTCTTCTTGCATAACTAACATTATTGGGGCAGTACCACACCTGGACAGTGACAGTCGGCAGTGGGTGTGTGGTTATGGGGAAGTTAAGAGGCCTGATGTGTATCCTTTCACTGTCCTTTTTTGAGAATCCCCTTCATGTTCTTCATGTTTATGTGGCGCCTGCTCCTTGTTGCAGATCCTAACCCAGGAGGACTGGAATGTTGTGCTCTATAATGGCATGGCCTCCACCTCACCATGGGCATCCCTCTACTTTGTGGCTCTCATGACATTTGGCAATTACGTGCTCTTCAATCTGCTGGTGGCCATTCTCGTGGAGGGGTTCCAGGCTGAGGTGAGTTGCCACCGAGGCCTCATCAGAAGGAGGAATAGACGTGCTTAAAAAGGGACCTTTGAGACACTTTGAGGGTACTGGGGTGGAGGACTCCCAAAGTATCACACCTCAGTCATTTCCCTTGTTAAGTTCAGGGTGGGCTTCATTAAAAAAACATTAAAAATGATAGTGTTAATCCTTGCAAAGAAAGAGACAAGCCCTCTGGAAGGGACTTCACAATTTCTATTCCCGCAATTTTCCCTACCCTGCTAGGGTGAGTCCTTTGCCCCTCCAACAGCAAGAACACAGTACATCAGTCATCCTAGGTCACACAAGACTCTTCCCAGTGATCACACTAATGCCTGGCTGCCAAGGAAGATTTTACAGTTCTTCCAGCAATGAAAGACAAGAACAAATGGTCTTTTCTGTTTATGAGTTCCCAACTTCTAAATTTGTGTGTTCCAGGGTGATGCTAACCGGTCATACTCAGACGAAGATCAGAGTTCATCAAACATGGAGGAGTTAGATCAGTTCCAAGAGGTCCAGGAAGGCTCAGGTACAATAGCTCAAACAGCCTCATTTGCTTATCTCCCATTGCTGTTTAGTGAGAAATCTGAAAGCAGATTCTGCAGAAAATTCACTCCTATCTCCAAGAACTTACTGGTTTTCATTTTGAAGTTTATGCTAGTTTGTGGTGTCATCTGTGGAAAAACAGAGCTGTGTTAGCATCCTGAGGAATGTGATAGCTAAGGCGAGCAGCTAGGAGTGAGAAGTGAGACTGTCTCTGCTTAGTTTCAGGGGCACCAACCGTTTCAGGAACACTGTGTCCAAATCTGGGACCCACATTTGGATGGGGGATACCAACACATTAAAAAGGACTTAGACAAATCTGGAAGTCTTACCTCATAACGAGAGGCTAATGAAGCTTAGAGAAACCAGGGAAGTGACTTGATCACACACTCTAAGTGCCGACCATAAGGAGACATTTCTGATGGTAGATGGCTCTTTAATTGAGCAGAAAAAAAGCCTAATGAGATTGTAAAGGTTGGAAGCCGAAGCTAGACAAAATCAGACTGAAAAAAAGCCACATATTTTTAAGGAAAGATAATTAACTGTTGGAACAGTCTGCCTACAAACTGCCAGGTAAGGTCCCCACCCCTCGAAGTCTTTCCTTGAAGACTGCAAGTCTTTCTACAAGAGGTATTATACTGCAGACAGGACTTGGTGGCAGGGAGCAGCTTGCTCCACAATGGATGGCAAGCCAGGAGCCGAGGGGGAGGGACAGCCAGGCAGGAGGGCAGGGACAACACTGACAAAGGCACCGTACTTGCACAAGGTAGGCAGAGCAGGTCCGCTGACACTCGCCAGGGTCAGCCAATGGTTCGGTGACTGACAGGCAAGTCCATAGTGCTGAGGCAGATCTGAGGTCAAGCCAAGAAGTCCAGTCAGCAAGACAAGATCAGGATCAGCAAGCTGCAAGGACAGGCACAAACATACTCACAGCATAACCCAGACAAGGACCACAGGCACAGGTGTGAGCTTAAATGCAGCTCCCACAGCAAGGAGCAGTGGCTCCAGTATTGGCTTGTCAAAGGTCTTTCCTGCAACTTAGCTGTTTTCACAGCAGTCTGATCCTGCGTTACATGGCTGCCCTGTATCAGAGCTTATGTTGAACGTAGGCAGCCAAACCCCAGGGAGGGCAGATGGGGAAGAGGTTATGGAGCCTGTTGGTGCCATCACAGCTGTGATGCTGTGCACAGGTGAGGATATGTGACCTTCATTATGCAATAGGTCAAATAAAAATGATTGTTCCAGTCCTTTCAGGCACTAAAACCCAGCACTCTGTCCTTTCTATCCATCTCAACAAATGCTGATGGTTGTCAACAGCACCTAAAATACCCATCAAAGGTGTCCTGGATCTTCAAGGTCAATGATCAGTCATTTGGAGAGATCCGGTGTAGTAGGATAGACTGGGATGAAGAGTATGATTGCAGGAATTTAAAGGTGACCCCAACACATGGATGGCAGTGGGTTTCCCCATATCTTAGTCTCTTCCTCAGTGTCTCAGCCTAACTGCTTTAAATAGGGAGTCTGACAGTCGGTGGTATTTGTTCAGACCTGAAGATGCAGGTGTCTGTTCTTGGCATGCAGAGACACACTATCCTCCTCTTTGTTGCCTGGGATCAGCTTCTTGCTCTGCCTGTCAGCCTGAGTCTGCCTGACCAGCTCTCTGCTCATCTCTCTGGCCCTAAGGAGAGCTGCCATCAGTTTTGGGGACTGAGGAGAATACTTCAAAGTCTTCCCAGCTTGCACTGCTTTTTCCACAACACCCTAGATCACAAGGAATTGATGTTGATTGATGCTAAACAGTTAACGTTCTGTTAGCTGCTGCTAACATGCTAAACAGCTTAGACATCGAAACAGTCACTGGATAGTGAGGAACCCACCTTCTTCTTTTGTCTGTCTTCTTCTTTCTGCATCTTTCCACCCAGATCCCAAGCTCTGTGCAATTCCTGTGACACCTAATGGACACTTGGACCCATCCTTGCCCTCTTCCAACCCACCAGTGGCTGCTGGGGGGGTCACCAACTCTTCACGCAACTCCCTGCAGCCTGACCAGATCCGTGTTGCTGTTGGCTCACGGAAGAGCAGTGTGATGTCCCTGGGGAGAATGACCTATGACCAGAGGTCCTTGGTGAGTGAATGAGTAGAAATGTGTATCATACCCTTCTTTTGAAGTCGAAGCACTCTGTTGTCTTTCTGCCATCATCTGGGGATTGCTGTGTCTTCTAACACAAGCACGTTGCCTGTCTTTAGGAAGCCAGGTCAGTTCACACTATGTATCTAAATTTCCAGATTATTGATGTCTATTTCCAGGTTATTGAACTATATTCCATTGAGTGTTGGATTCAGCTCTTTTACATTCTTCTGGTGGGAGAGAGGGAACACCAAGGAGACAGAATCTCCCTCTTAAGAGTGAAGCATGTTTTGTCCTCTTGCCCTTTCCTTGTTTTCCTAGAGCACAGGACGCAAAATGATGCCCTGAGTGAGTTAAGAGCATAGGAACATCTGGCTGATGACACAACTGCCAAGTCCCATAACAGATGGGTTTTCTGGAAGCTTTTGTAGCAATCAAGAGAGAAATCTTGACTTGGAGCTCCCCATAGCAGGTCCTGCTGCCCCTTAGCACTTCCCTAAGCACTGCTGGCTGTCCAGCGAATGCATCTCAGACCTGTCCACCTTGTAACATCAGCTTCTGGGCTTTCTACCCACTGGCACACACAGCTTTGGAGGGATGCATCGGTGCTCAAAGGGTTTATGCCCCTGTTATGTCCAAGCAAGGATGTCCATGCAGCCATGTACTGCATGATAAGTTGCTGATGTGGTTGGACTAGACTATAACCAACAAGCCTGTTTCTCTCATTTCTTCCTTTTACTAAGACTGTACTCAAAGATGGTGTGTCAGATTATCCATCACCCTGTACCTTGTGTTATCCTTTACCCCAGGGCAGTATAAAAAGCTGCCAATCAGATTTTTTGAGAGCTTTATGCTTGCTCTGTGCTGGTGTAAGTAACAACATCAGGCACCTGGCCTTTGGCTTTATTATTTACCTTCCCCGTAAGTGCTTTGCACACAGATGGTGCTATAAAGTAATCACAGCCAACACCATTGCTAACTCATTATCAATTTATTGTCAGATTTACAGAGATTGCTGCTAAATTCCCATCATGCAACTTCCTCAACGGCTGAAAAATGGCAACCTCCTGCCTTAGGGGCCCAGGGAAAAGTCTGTGATCTGAAATAGGATTGCATGCTCCCTCCTTGTGCCTGGAGTCGCTGAGTCCCCTTCCCACTCTCTTACAGTCCAGTTCCCGCAGTTCCCACTATGGTGCCTGGGGCCGCAGCGGGGCCTGGGGGAGTCGTCGCTCCAGCTGGAACAGCCTGGCCCGGGGACACAGCCTGAAGCACAAACCTCCCTCTGCTGAGCACGAATCCCTCCTGTCTGGGGAGAGGCACAGGGTGGCAGATGGGGAGCCAGACGGGACAGGGAGGGTGTTTCATCACCGCCGGACGCTTTCCCTGGACAACAAAGGCTCCTGTGACTTGCTGGAGTTGGCCTCGGTTCCGTCCAGCCACAGAGTGACCCGTAAACTGGGAGCAGCATCTGGGGCCAGCGAGCATCAAGACTGCAATGGCAAAATGCCCAGTATTGCCAAGGAGATCTTCCCAAAGATGAACAACCGCAAGGAACGGGGAGAGGATGATGAAGAGATAGATTATGTGAGTACTTGGTGCTGCAGGGAACCTGGGGTTACACCGCAGTGCTGTGGGAAAGCCCAAATCCATCCTCAAGTTTCAGTCTCCCTGTCGCGTGGATGGGAGAGCTTGCAAAGGTGCTTTAAGTACAGCTGGAGGACAATATTGATCGCAGATGGGACCTTCTAGGCCCAGACAAGCTCAAACCACATTGTTAGGCTGCCTGCAAGGCAGTCATACAGGTGGATAGTGGGAGGAAGGCAGATGTGAGGCATGTGCATGGTCATTTGGGGGCTGTTATTTCAGAGGAGTGCAGCCAGTGATTTCTACAGTCTAGGAAAGGTCAGGCTGTATGAGCAGTGAGAGCTTTGCACGGGGAACACCCGCAGATCAGAGCAGGAAGCACAGGCACAAGAGACAAGGCAAGGGAGTTTTGCGGTGCCAGCCTGGGAGACCATAATGCCCAATCTGTGAGCAGATCAAAGGGCGGAAAAGAGTGGAGAGAGGGGCAGTATATATGACATATATGCTGTATGAAATTAAATCACTTCCAAGCCCAAGTGCCAACAGACAGCCTTCCTGTCCTGGCCTCTCATTTAGCTGAGGTAGCAAGGAACCGCTGTCCTCGTGTAACAGAGCCACCCCAACAGCTCTGAGAAGGCATCATAGACAATATCCTGCTCTAGGAAGGACACCCACAGTTTTATTTGTAGTGGTTTGGGGAGGAAATCAGATGCCAAGAAGTAAACAGGCCCTGGCAAAGTAGCTCCTACCTCCTTTTCAGTGGCTTGTTGCTCTTTGAGTCTATTTCCTCGTTCGGGGGCTTAAAGAAAGGCAGGTGGTGCACCTGGTGAATTGCAGGTAGGGGTGTTTTGGGGTCAGGTGTGAAAGTAAGAGTGCCTGTGTCAGGCAAGTGGGAAGGTAACCAGTGGCACTTGCTTCTGCTGCGTCCCTCCAGAGCCTGTGCTTTCGCATCCGGAAGATGATGGAAGTTTATAAGCCAGACTGGTGTGAGTTACGGGAAGACTGGTCCATATATCTCTTCTCTCCACAAAACAGGTTTGTGCAGTTTTTGCCATGAGAGGGTTGAGAAAATGAGGCAGATTCTGTTGCCATGAGGGCCACATCCCCTGAGCTGCGTGTTAGGTTGCAGCTTTAAACTTACCAGCTGGGAATGTGTTTTGTCTCCTCCACCTCCCCTTCTACAGCCAAACAACATTTCTCTTCCTTGATTCTGGAGACGAAAGGAAGGATGAGAGTCCTAAATAGCTATTGTGATTTTCCCTCCCTTTGGAGCATCCCATTTTTCTTTTGTGTAATCATAAATATTTATAGCAAAGCAAGGCAGAGAATACTAACATTAACCCAAAAAGGAGAAGGAATGTATTATTAACGTCTCCATAATACTGATATTTCCTCCCCTGGTACCAGAACAGTCTCTCCATTTCATTTTCAGTCCCAGTACCAATTTATCAGCAGTCATATCACACCTTTTAGAGCAAAGTTAGAATTCTTCGTGCGTGAAAAAAAGAAATTTGGGATAAATTCTTCCTGCTAAAGGGGTCTTCCCACCAGGATAAAATGTCTGTGTACCTCAGCCAACAGTATTCTCACCCATGTGCATCTCCCCTTGAAAAGAGGGTTTCAATACAAGTCATGAGGGAGAGCTCTTTGCTCTGTGTGACACCTATGCTACGGGCACAGTGTCTTTTAGAGCGGACAGATGTGTGATCCCCATGACTGCCAACCTACCTGTCTCTCCTCAGCTTTCAGCATGTGGCCTCTTCGCCCTAGGGTGGTACAAAGTATGAGTTTGGGAGGAAAACTGCAATTCAGCCTCTTCTCTACAGGGCAAGAGAGGAGCACAGAGCCATAGTAGTGGTTAGGAAACCACTCTGGCACTGGGGCAATGGATGAAGGTTCAGCTCCTTGCTCTGCCCTTGCTCTGCTCCAGGCTCCCTATGTGACCATGGGCCATCCTGGGATATTGCCATGGCAAGGGACATCAGTATCAGTGACAGGAAAGCTGCTATGTCAGAGCTCAGTTTTGGCCGGAGCTCTCAGTTCTCTGTCCTCACAGCTCCTAACCTTGCTCTGCCCAAGGAACAGGTGCCTACTGGAACTCTCTTGCAGGTTTCGCCTCCTCTGCCAAACCATCATTGCTCACAAGCTCTTTGACTATGTTGTGCTGGCCTTCATCTTCCTGAACTGCATCACCATTGCCCTGGAGAGACCACAGATTGAACACAGAAGCACGGTAAGCACCATTTCCCCCCACCTGCTTTTTAGCACATTCTCTGACACAGGTTTGTAAGTGTTCCTGACACTGGTATGACCTCCAGAAGAACTTCAGCATTAAACAGCAGCTCCCAGTCATCTATTCAAATGCCTGAGCATTCACGTAGTGTGTACTTCCCCTGCAGGGTCTTATAATGGGGCAACCCACTTTATAATACAGTAGTCCTAGCTTCCTCTCTCTTGGAAAGTAAGAGACTCCCCCAGGCACCTGCAGTTAAGAGATGACTGGGAAAAGGGACGGGGACTGGAAACTAAAAGCTAGAAGTAACTTCCATTCTGTAGGAATGGCATGTCATCATTCACGTATGCTGCTTTTGAGCTATCTTGGAGATGGCTCAAGCTGACAAGTGAAGTTACTTTTTCTGCATGTCTGCTTTAGCTGACCCCCAGACTCTACTGCACTTACACGCAATCCAGTGGTCAGCGCTCAGCAGCCCTTCATGAAGAAATCCCAGCTCAGGACTGAGCAACACTGACAGAACAGGGCAGAGAGTGCCTTGAAACCAGATTTGCAGGATGCACTGCAAATTCCATCCGCTATGCTCTTGCGGAGTTGCATAGGATCCTGTCCCAGCTGTGGCACAGGGCCGAGCCAAGGTGTGTGAGCTAAAAGCTGCCCAGCACTGACCTTTGCCAAGGGCACCTCTCTTATTTGCCCAACTTTCAGACTCTTCACAGGAAATCAAAAGATATCAAGTTCGTCAGAGGGGCCTGACGGGCTAACAAGAAGAAGTCAAGATACATTTAAGGCCTTTCTCTGTTTTTTCTAGGAAAGAATCTTTCTCACTGTGTCCAACTACATTTTCACAGCAATTTTTGTGGCTGAGATGACACTGAAGGTAAGTTACTGGAGGTGAACACCTCAGAGCCTTTTCCCAGTGTCAGGAACAATATGGTTCGTGTTTGCTCAGCACCCTTCTGAAATCTTTCCATCTTTTCAGTGTGCCAGTCCCTCCCTCTACCTTGGTAAAGGCAGATACTGCCTAGGGTTGAGTCCCCTCTTGTCAGGCATGGAGGGGATGATTATCCTAGGCTTTAAATCCAAAGGGATCTTAGTATCCAGGAGGAACAGCTGGTCTCCAGGTATGGATTTTATAATGATGTCAAATGTCCATTCCCTTTCTGCTGGTGCAAGAAAGGGGGAAATAACAACAATACTAATATCATGCTCTTAGTTGAGATAATTATTCAGTAAGTGTCTAAGTACTTTGCAACAATAGGGAAATCTTGTTATTCCCCTCTTGTGATTGGGAAAGAGTCCCAAAACTGGGTAAAGACAATCTCAAAACTGAACATAAACCTTCTAGAATTCATATCGAAGTTATGGCCATGATTTGCAGGGTGTTCAACTCTCCCCAAGACCAGTGATGTCTGTAGCACCTGCTGGTCTTGGAACCGCTCAAAATCAAACCACTCCCTTAGAAGCCAAAGTATGGGTTTTGGTGCCTGGTTTTACCGCCCCGGTGATCTCTGGACTGGGAGACTTGCCCCAGGTCTGTGGTATGGCAGGGAAAGGTTTCCTGCATGGTTCCCTACAGTGTCCTGTTGCTCCAGGATGCAGAGGAAAGGTGAGAAGACACCATGGCCTTGCTATTTCTGGGGTTATTGCCACCACTTTCCCCAAAGACATTTTCCTTCATAGCCTTTCAGGTGAAAGGAAAAGATGATGAGATGACACTGCAGTGTCACATGAAGCTGATAACTGTTCCCCATCCTCCCCCTCTCTCCACAGCTGCTCTCTGCCAGGCAACGTGGAGAGGAGCCATTTAACATCCTCTCCTCTCCCCTCTCTTACAGGTGGTCTCTCTAGGCCTGTATTTTGGGGATCAGGCTTATCTCCGCAGCAGCTGGAACATCTTGGATGGCTTCTTGGTCTTCGTGTCTCTCATTGACATCGTGGTCTCCGTGGCCTCTGCTGGCGGTGCCAAAATCCTGGGGGTGCTGCGGGTCCTCCGGCTGCTGCGCACCTTACGTCCCCTCCGGTCAGAGCCCCACTGAGCCCTGCTCAGCCCCCTGCTCCCACCAGTCACCCCCAGGAAGGTTCCCAGAGTCAGATCCTGCTGTGCCAGGCAAAGCATGGCCTGTGAAAGGCTGTAAGCCACAGGAAGGTTCCCCTTAGCCATACGGCTCTGGCCCTGGAGGTACCTCATCAGACAATAAACCCATGGGACAGAAGAGGCTTTTTGGTCACAGGAGAGTGATCCCCACTGATGGGTCACTGCACAGGGCGAGCAGGGGTCCACTGCAGCTGAAAATGCTTAGCTTAGGCCAAACATCCCTGCCCTGTCCCTCTGTCACCCCTCCCATTCCTTCTCTTCCAGAGTCATCAGCCGAGCCCCTGGCCTGAAGTTGGTGGTAGAGACACTCATTTCTTCCCTCAAGCCCATAGGAAACATCGTCCTCATCTGCTGCGCTTTCTTCATCATCTTTGGCATCCTGGGTGTGCAGGTAGGTTGCTACTGCCCACCAAACAGCACCCCCATGCCCCCACCCATACCATGGGCACCTGTACCCCCAGATGCTACAACAGGCCCAGGGAACCAAGCAGAGCAGGAGGGACAGTGAGTGCAGGCGTTGCTGGATGTGCGAGAGAGGAGTTAGATCAGGGTTTGGGCCAGCGTTATAGGGAAAGCCCAGGGCTCGCTGGGCATGTCCATGTCACACCACAAAAGCAAGCAGCGCAGTGCCTGAACCCTGCCTCCAGTCAGCTCTGTTTCTCCCCCTCACTCTGAGCCCTAAATCCACCCACAACCTTCATTTATTTTTTTATTTAATCCTCTTTATTTTTGGCTGTTGCATTGCAGAGGAGCAAGGGCGTGGGCGTTACTTCCATCTCAGGGAATGTGCTATACTTAGTCTGCTCTGATGCATCTGTACAAATGCACAATCCAGTACCTTCCATATGGGGAAAGGAGCCCTGGGCAGAAGAGCCACAGCAGTGCAGTGCTGTGCAGCTTCGCAAAAAAAAAAGTATCTGAGAAGCACGGCATGTTTTTTCTTGTTCTGTACCCTCAGATGAGATTTGCTTTTCCCATCAGCTCTCTCAATAACTGGGAAGCAGGGAGGGGAGATTACTCTTGGGGACTGAGCAGAAGATTTTTTTTTCCTTTTGGGCCAGTGGCTCTAATTGCACCCAGAAAGGCTGCCCTAAAGGCTGTCAGATGGTAAGAACTTACAGTCACTGCTGGCCTGTGGCAATGGAGGAGGCTGAAAAGCCAGGTGTGGGCTTACGAGGGTGGCCCTGGCTCCTTAGCAATGTCTGAGCCTGTGCTCTACGTCATGTTGGTGGTACTCCCTACCTGTCAGGCTCCAGCTTGCTTGCAGCCCTGCAGCCCACCCACCATCTCAGGAGCTCCTGCGCATCCCAGGGAGTATGGGGAACCCTATGGGGTAAGGGGCTGATGGGGTCACTCCCCTCCTGCAGCTCTTCAAGGGCAAGTTCTACCACTGCCTGGGAGTCGACATCAGGAACATCACCAACCGGTCCGACTGTGTGGCTGCCAACTACAAGTGGGTGCACCACAAGTATAACTTCGACAACCTGGGACAGGTGAGTGTGCCCACAACCCCTGTCTCTGATAGGAATCCAGCATGGGGTTAGTCTCCTCCTAAACATACCCCTCCCTAGGGCACAGATGCAGTACCTGGAAAGCCTGGTCCCTGGGCCAGGAGGGGTGGTTATTTGGCATGGGTATCCATGCAGAAACTGTGTCACTAGTGAGTTGGTATCAGGATGATGCTTACAGGTTGCGGGGGAAAGAAAAGGGGCGGCAGCAGAGAGCTTAATTTTCTTCCTGCTGCGAAGCAGATGTTCTTCACAACCTCTCTCCTCTGGTGGGTCTGGCTGCACATGGCTTCCTGTCCCCTCCTCCCTCTCCTCCACGGGGGAAGGAGCAGGTTTTGACGTGTGCAGAGACACAGGCAGGAAGACTATTTCAGTGTTGTGAGTCTTAGAGCGTAAACCCATGATTTTTTTTTCCCAGCCTGCAAGATGCACCTGCTCCACATCTGTTTTGCTTTGTATGTTGCAGGCTTTGATGTCCCTCTTTGTTTTGGCTTCCAAGGATGGCTGGGTCAATATTATGTATAATGGACTAGATGCTGTGGCTGTTGACCAGCAGGTACAAAGACTTCCTTGTGAAAGGACCTTTTTCACTTTCCTTGGGCTTGTAAGGCAGAAGCATGCTTTAATGTCCCAGACACCTCCCTCAAACCAAGAGTCTCTTCCAGGGTCCTTCTGAATCCTTTGCTCACCTATTTGCAAGGAGTCAGGGTCATGCCTGGTCCATGCAGGGAGGTGCAGCTGTGGCTGTGCAGTGGGTGTCTGTAGTAATTCTCACCCCCTACTCAGTTTGGATCTCATAGCAGGCCTTTATCTATTTGTAATGATGGTTCAACAATGCCATGTGCCATTCTGGGTATGCTGCCTCCCTCCTGGCCCACAGAATGCTACTTTAATACCCGGTAAAGCAGGGACTGGTGGGCTGCTGCCCACTGCATACATATTCCTCTACTGCTAAGGCAATGACCTTGATAGTGTCCATTGTAGGCACCTGCCATGGGATGCAGTGCCAGAAGCTTGAGCCTTGGGGATGATGCTCCATTTACCTCTGAAGCTCTGCACAAGGTGCACCACTGTTGGCTTTGTAGGCTTTTTGTCAGGAGACCTGGTCAAAGTCAGGGCCTCCTTTCTCTCCAAACCTAAATGAGATTTTTATTCCGGTCTTGTTGCTGTTTTGGTGGTCTGTGGATGTGGTCTCTACTCACTCTTGAGCCAAATGTGTTCCTGATGCCTGGACCACCCATTTTACCACATACTGATGTTGTATGTAGGCTAGAGAGTTGGGTGGAGAGGAACCTCATGAAGTTCAACAAGGGCAAGCATAGGGTCATGCACCTAGGGAGGAATAACCTCATGCACCAGTACAGGTTAGGGGCTGACCTGCTGGAAAGCAGCTCTGCGGAGAAGGACCTGGGAGTCCTGGTGGACAAGTTCACCATGAGCCAGCAATGTGCCCTTGTGGCCAAGAAGGCCAATGGTATCCCGGGGTGTATTAAAAAGAGAGTGGCCAGCAGGTCAAGGGAGGTTATCCTCCCCCTCTACTCTGCCCTGGTGAGGCCACATCTGGAGTACTGTGTCCAGTTCTGGGCTCACCACTTCATGACAAGGAACTACTGGAGAGAGTCCAGCAGAGGGCTGTGAAGATGATCAGGGGATTGAAGCATCTCTATTCTGAGGAAAGGCTGAGAGACCTGAGTCTGTTTAGCCTGAAGAAGAGAAGGCTGAGAGGGGACCTCATCAATGCTTGAAATATCTAAAGGGCGGGTGTCAAGAGGATGGGGCCTGACTCTTTTCAGTGGTGCCCAGTGACAGGACAAGAGGCAACGGGCACAAACTAGAACACATGAAATTCCGTCTGAACATTAGGAAAAACTTCCTTACTCTGAGGGTGACAGAGCACTGGAACAGGCTGCCCAGAGAGGTTGTGGAGTCTCCTTCTCTGGAGATTTTGAAAACCCACCTGGATGTGTTCCTGTGCAACCTGCTCTAGGTGAACCTGCTTTGACAGGGGGGTTGGACTAAGTGATCTCCAGAGGTCCCTTCCAACCCCTACCATTCTGCGATTCTGTGATTCTGTATTCAACCTGCGGCTGTGGTTTGCCTGAATTGTGGGTGACACTGTGCAGGTGAGCCCTTGCCCTTAACTCCCAACTGCTCCATCAATCGCCAGCTGATGCCAAAATCCAGTCAGCCAATCACAAACTGCCTTGCCTGTAGCCCCAGCTCTTCCTAGCCCACTCCCCTGATTTCCATAACCGCTCCCCACCACCCCGGCAGCCAATCACCATGGCAGGTCCCACCCCCATCATTTCCATACCACCACACATCCAACTGATTGACCGCCTCTGTTGTCCCCCTTCCTCCAGCCGGTGACCAACAACAACCCCTGGATGCTCCTCTACTTCATCTCCTTCCTCCTTATTGTCAGCTTCTTTGTGCTCAACATGTTCGTGGGGGTGGTGGTGGAGAACTTCCACAAGTGCCGGCAGCACCAGGAGGCTGAGGAGGCGCGCCGGCGGGAGGAGAAGCGCCTGCGCCGCCTGGAGAAGAAGCGAAGGAGTAAGGCACAGCCTAAGTGTTTGGTCGGTTCGTAGGCCAAGGTTTTCTGAGAAAAACCTTCTCCTCTTCTTTTTCTTTCCCAACGGACCTGTCTCCGAATTGCATTGCTTGTGGCCGTGCTCTCAGCCTTCCTCCCCACGCCACTGCTGTGTTGCTACACACCTTACTGGGGCGGTCTGGGGAAGAGGGGTGGCTGATGAGGTCTGCTGGGACTCCAGGGAAGCCGCTGGGGTTTTAGCACCCTGCCTCTTGGGAAATAACCTGTATCAAAAATACCCCTGTGCACGTGCTGGTGGGCACTGTTGACATAGGACATGCATGCATCAGTACCTCTCCTGGGCTTGGGATAGTCCCACCTGGACTTCCTGCAACCCTGCTGGTGTTTGGGGAAGACCTGGACAGACCATCCTTTGTGTTTAAACCCAAATTCAAAGAAAAGCGAGGGGGAAAAAAAAGAGGAAGACCCCTGTGTTTTGTTCCTGGCTCTTTCCATCAAAGTTTCAGTTTCACTCCTTGCGGTCCCAGACACTCTGGGATATGAAGCAAGCCCTCTTCCTGGTGTTTCTGTCCTCTTCTTTATTACCTTTAGACAAAAATTACAAAAGCATACCTACCCCTGGAATTATCCCTACTACCCCAGACTGATGGTTTTCTTCCATTCACAGCCTGTGGGCATGCTTTCCCTTCCTGTGCTCCAGTTTTTCCCCCTCTCCTGTGACACCCCAGGGCCTCTCCTGGAACCATCTGCTCCCTTTTATCATTTGTGTTCTTAATTTGTTGAGGCATGAAATGCTGATTTAGCACCATTCCACAAACATAGACTAACAGATTTTCTTTCTAGCATTCCTTTCCTTGTCTTTTTTCTACTTATTTTTCCCGACTACTACTTTCCTCTTTTTTGCATTTTTTCCCTCCTTCCTATGTCCCCTATCTTTTACCTGTCCTTTTCTGTTCTTTCTCTCTCCCACCGTCATTCCATTTTCTTTCAACACCTATCACCACTTTTATGCCTGCTCCCTCCTCAGTGTTTCTTACCCATTTCTCTCTTTCTTCCAATTTCTTCCGAACTCTGCCCATCTCCCTCTTTCCACTGAAGAGGCGCAGCGTTTGCCGTACTATGCTACCTACTGCCCCATACGCCTCCTTATTCATTCGGTCTGCACCAGCCACTATCTGGACATCTTCATCACTTTCATCATCTGCCTCAACGTGGTCACTATGTCCTTGGAGCACTACAACCAACCTGTGGTGAGTGAGATCATGGAGACAAGCCCTGCCTCTAGTCATTATGTTATTTTGCTACAGCTCTCTGATGACCACTGCCCACTGGAATAGGTAGACACTTGAGTGCCTCTAAAAGTACGATTAAAGTGTTGCAAGAGTTTACATAGTAGGCAAAGTTATGTGAAGAGTTTCATATATATCCAGAAAGGTAGCCCCTACTCAGACACTTGTTATCCAGTAAAATAAATAGAGATATGGTATCTAGGCAAGAGTCAGGCCCCTAGAAAGCACAGTGGAATTAAGTCTCTGTGCTTTATATTATTAAGTAGGTATGTAGGTCACCCAAATTTAGCTGCCTGGTCTGCTTTGTATGTTCCCCTGGATCCTAACAGGAGGAGTGGTGGAAGCAGCATTGTCCTGGGAGCTTCAGGTTTTGCATCAGATTTCCAAATGTCAGTTCAATTCTCCTGCCATATGGCCTGAGCTGAGAAGACTAGAGTGGCTAGTCGTGTGTCATGGGATGGGATGGGATGGGATGTCTTTACCAAGCCACCTTTTTTGCATAAGAGAAGCTGCAGAGCCAAAGCGCTGAGCAGAGCCTCTCTCAGCTGCAGGGGCTGATTCTCAGCAAAGGGCCTTGAAGGCCAAATAAGTTTTATACTTTGGTAGGGGAAGACCAAGTACCTCTCTATGTTCCTGGCAAAGCTCTAGATGCCTCCGATGGAAAAAAATGTATGCTGCACCTATCAAAGGAGCTTTCTGCCTTCATATGTAGTCAAAGCATTCATCGTGACACCTGCCCAGTAGCATTTCAGTTTTCTCTTCAGGAGACCCTTGGTTGAGGTGACAGCTCTGGTGCCTGAGCAGATGCCATCCAAGGTAGCGCAGGCTTTGATCAGGAACTGAATCTGTCTGTCCTCATTCAAATCCACTGCCAGTCTCTGTTTCTTGCCCAGCTGCCCACTTTTTATCTTGCCATTGATGGTGCCCAGTTTTACTCTGCAGGAACTCTCAACCTTTATCTGTTGTCATCCTCATGTCAGGCCTTTGTTCCTGAACAAGTCACTCCTTTTCCTTACTCCTCAGCTCCTTCCCCTGGAACACAGGTCCAGCAATGCCAGCCTGCTGCCAGGCTCTGCTAAAGAATCTTGCCAAAGCTCTTCAAACCGTTCCAGTACAAAGTGCCACCAAATGCTGGCATGATGTATGTCTGCCCCAGACCAAGGCACAGAGGGGCTTCCTCCCATCAGAGATAACATGTATCCACAACTGGAATAACCTTCGTGCCTCACTTCTGGTCGATAGCTGTGCCAGTGCCATCAACATAGTGGCATCCAGGTAGCATGGGCTACCGGCAGAGGAGGAGGCTGATGGTACTTGGTGGATTATTCCTGCAACAGCCACCTCCTCCCTGTTATGCTGAGCAGTACAGGAGAAAGGAGCAATAACTGATCCTGAGAACAGCATGGGGCAAAGGGGCCAGCTGATGGTTGTCCTTAGTAGGTAGCCTCCATGTTCAAGTAGGTAGGAGGCATGGAGCAGCTTCCCCACCTCCAAATGAATTCCTGGCACTTGGGAGAGTCGTCCTCGTCCCCGCCCCCCCCCCCCCCACTCCCCCAGGTTATGTGCTTGATGTTGCTTTCACCTCAGTTCTTTACCCTCTCTTTCTGCTGGCAGTCCTTGGAGACCGCCCTCAAGTACTGCAACTACCTGTTCACCACTGTCTTTGTGTTGGAGGCGGTCCTCAAGCTGGTGGCATTTGGTCTGCGGAGATTCTTCAAAGACAGGTGAGCAGAGGGTTATGTCAACTGTGGCTGTGGGGACAACTGGGTGTGGGGTTGAGGTTTTGAGGGTGGATCCCTATCTGGAGTATGAGGTGGTAGCAGAGTGCCCTGACTGCCTGCCAGTTCTGCACAACAAGGACCTAGCCTCAGCCCATGTGAGCCACAATGCCTAGGCAATATTAAGAGTTGTCCAAAACCTGCCTCTTGATTGGCATCTGCTGGTTAGGCTAGAAAGCAAAGGAGGTGGGGTTAGAGAGAGCCATTTTTTTCCTGCCCTTAAGGCAAACTGGGAGCATGCTGAAGCGGAATGTGTATAACGAAGCTGATTTGAGGTAGTAAGGCCATAAAAAGCAGAGCCCATTAGTCAAAGCATAGCACCATAGTAACACAGCTCCACGCTTTCAGATCAGGCTGGCTTGCCTCTGGCTGCTCAGGGTGTGTGCAAGTGTATCTCTGTTTGTCTGCAAAAGCCCATATAGGCTGACTCAGAGTGAGGCCTTGAATTCATATATAAAGAAATATTTAGGTTAAAATGGAGACAATTCACTTTCTTTTTCAGGGAAATGGAAAAACTCCATCTTCCTTTATTCTCTTCGATTTTTCTTCTTAAGGTGGAACCAGCTAGATCTGGCCATTGTGCTGCTGTCTGTCATGGGCATCACGTTGGAAGAGATTGAAATCAATGCTGCTCTCCCAATTAACCCCACTATCATCCGGATCATGAGGGTGCTGCGCATTGCCCGGGGTGAGAGAGACACTGGCCAGAGGCGGGGTTGTAGGTGGCCATAGAGTGGGACTTGGTGCCATGACTCATTGAGCAGTGGCTGTAGAGTCCTGGGGTCCTACTGTCCCTAGCCCATGGGAGGGAGGCAGAGGATGTGACGGAGGACAGCCTAGAGGCCTAGACTTTCTGGCTTCCTTAAGCCAGGCATTTAGATGCAGTGATTTTAACAGGAGATGAAGGACCAGGAGGGTGAGCAGATCAAGCAAGAGCTGAACTTTCCCTGTTTTTCTTTTATGTGGCAAGTATGGCAGTGGTGTTTGGAGAAGATACCACCAAGCAGATTGAAGTTTGCACAGTGGGGGAACTGAATCTACCTGGTGGTGGCCAAGATGTGCTATGCTGCCTTAATAGACAGTGGCTGGAGGAAAAGAAAGTGATGGAATAAAAAAATCAGAGAGAGGGACAATTGTGATACACAATGCTGGGAGAAAGAGAGCTCTTGGGCAGACTGTCTGGGTGAAGCAGAAGGCCGATAGACATTTGTGGCAGAAACAGAGTATTTGCTAAGAAGGAAATGCACTGGAGGAGAAGGAACCACTGGGGTTGTGCAGTCAAAAGAAGTGGGCAAAGAGAGAAGAGAGAGCCAAGGGGGACAACAGAATTTTTCTAGGGCAAGGGGAGACAGGACATCTGTCTTGTGCTACTGCCATTAGTAAGTCACACAAAGGATGGACCTTCTGAGCTCAGTCTGAGCAACACTTCTCTTGTGCTTGTTGTGGCAGTTCTGAAGCTACTGAAGATGGCCACAGGAATGCGAGCACTGCTGGATACGGTTGTTCAAGCCCTGCCACAGGTAAAACGGACCAGCTGCCCCAAAGACTGTCCTTTTATCATAGAATAGTTTGGGTTGGAAGGGACCTTTAAAGGTCATCTAGTCCAGCCCCCCTGCCATGCACCCTTTTTCCAAAGGGTTGATTCTTGTGGCATCTCAGAGGTCGTGCTTACTGTGCTGTGCAGGCAACTGCCTGAAGGTAATGTCCAAGTTTTCATGTCAGTCATGGGGGTACAGCTCTCCTCAGACAGGTGTTGGTTATCATGTCAATCACGGGAGTACAGCTCACGTCATGTCTCTGTTCTCCAGTGGGTGAATGAAATAAGGCTTGATTCCTGGATAAGGGCAGATTTCTTCCCATCATGTTTAGCTACTGTCTCACTGCTTGCAGCTAGTCCCTAGCTCCTCTCTCGCCTCTCCAGAAGAAGGGAAGAGTGAGTGGCAGCCATTTCAGGAGCAAAGGAGGTCTTTGCATCTCTGCCCCTCTCACCCTTCCCCACACGTGCCCCCCCTTTTCCCCCTCTCTTTCATTTGCACTCCCATCACTCCTTTTCTTAGCCAGTGCCCTCCCCCTTCCTACTTTCTTTTCTTCCTTTCTCCTCCTGGATCCCTTTGTGTTTCTGAGCCTCTGGTGTATGAGAAGCAGTGACGCGCTCTGTTGTGGCTCACGCAGCCGGCAGTTAAGTGTCTACAGCAAGACAGCTAGACAGAAGGATTTCATGAGCTGTGAGCGGCAGCTGTTCCCAAATGAGATGCTGACACGGTGCTTTACACGGGCTTCAAGCCCACTGTGAGGATCCTCTGTGATGGATGAGCAGCCAGGGAGACTCGTTCCCTTCCTTTTGGATCCTCGAGAGAGAATTGTTAAGCAAGGAGTAAGGGCACCAAGTGGCTCTACTGTTCATACTTCAGACCATTCCCCTGGCAGGCCCCAAGCAGGCAGCTATCTTGCGTGATATCAGAATGCGCGGGCATTTGTCAGTTGATTTATCAGCTAATGTGCCAGTCTGGGTGAGTGATGCAGAGCTAAGAATCAGTCTGAAAACAGCATGAGTAGTTACCCAAGGAGTTTACTTCTGATGTTGGTGACAATAAATGTCAATCTGAATGAAAGGAACCTCGTGGCACAAAAGAGAGCGGGAAACACTGTGATCTTTTATGGATCCTGAGCTCTGCCTGATCTCCCATGCTTTTTATTAAACAAAAATAATTTGCGGTTTTGTCTAATAATAATAATTATATAATTCATATGTAGAATAGGTAATAATATCGTCATCCAGGATAGCTGGGGGCTGAGATACATCGGACAATGGAAGGAATAGGACATTAAGGGTGTTCTTATAGCAGGCAGCTTTGGGCCAGTAATGTTTATTAGTTCTGGGTCCGCTGCCCCAGGCTGGCTCAGGGCAGCTTCTTTGCCCCTAGGTCTTTTCTGTTCCAGGAGCCACAACAGCCGATTTTTCTCAGGCGAGGATCTGAAACGGAGCAGGTCTCCAGATCCAGCGTCTGCCTGTCTGTGGCATGTTTATTCTGCAATCCAGATAAATGCATCACACAGATATTCAGAACTGGCTGAAGTAGTATCCAGAAGCCCTCGGTAAGAGGACTCTGCAGTATATTTGCACTTAAATAGTGACACTCAACTTTGTCCTGGATTGAGTACCCCCAAAATATAAAGAATAAATAGGAGAGGAGAAAATGTTCATATCCCTGTCATGTAGATAGGGAAACTGAGTTATCAAACAGTGAAGTGTTTTGCTCAGGATAGCAAAGTCAAGCCTCTGAGCCCTGCTGTCTGGTCCTAGCCACAAACCACAAGTATATTCTTCCATACTTTATAAATTTTAGCTTTTCTCTCTCACGTTCACCTACAGCTCCTTTGCTAACCAAGATGATAGGTCAGGTCTTTTGGAGGTCATTAATATCTGCCACAAAACCCTCACAAGCAGATGTCTAAAGGTCTGGCCTCTAGGTATTCGCTGGAAGGTAATACCAAGCAGTGCTTAATCCTTGCAGCATCAAAGCCTATCATCATTCCACTTCCTATTGATTGGCTTTTGCTTCCTTCTATAACAGGTTGGCTTCATTTAATAAAGTTATAGAACAAGAAGGATCAAAAATCACTTCATAGTTAAAGTTCTGTAAAAATCTGCACTTAAAGCAGGGCTAAAATCCTCTAGTTTCACTGTTAAAAGATTGAATTCAGTCTCCATATTTTATACACTGAGTCTTCAGGGGACAACTGAATTATCTGTAATATTATTCTCCAAGATTTATTGGCATTGCCAAAAGAAGCAGTTTAAAATAAGCTGTCCTTTCCCTTGCGCTTTTTCCTCCTCTCGACCTTTCTCTTTATGTTCCTAGAGCACAGACTCACATCAGGGATTTTGGCTTGCTAATGGCATATAAGGCATCTCTAGTTGTCCTGTTTCAATTCCCTTCCTGTCTTTGTTATACTGCAACAATTCTTAATAGTGAATAGAGCTTTAATTTTAAAGAGCCTTTGGAAATTTAGCCCTTATCTAAGTTTTATTAACTTCTTTTTCGTAATGCCCTGTAGACACAGACCCAGAGGTGTGTGTTCAGAGCATTTACTATGGTGTCCAATTTAGTCATCAGAAATAATTCCTTCCACTGACTATGTAGGGAGCCAGGATCTAGCAGCCCAGGGGAGTGGGTGGGCTGAATCATTCATTTTTCTCCTGAATTTGGATGGCACAACAATTGCAATGACTAAATTAGACTCCTGAAGTGGATGATCCTAACAAAGGCCCAGTGACCACGTGCATTCAGACCAGACACTGTTCAGTTTTTCAAAAACACCCATATACCAGTTAGGTCCTTAATTTTGCCCTGCCTTCTCTTGCTCCACCAAGAGTGTGCTAACTGTTACTAGCATTTTCTGTTATTGTTCAGCCTACCTCTTCCAAAACCCCCTCCTGCTCCTCACATATAACCCGGCTGCCCCACATGCTGGGAGGCAGAAGATTCAAAGGGAAGCAGTGATTTGGGAGAGTGAAGACTTGGGAATAGTGCCCATGTTGCTGGTGGCACTGCTGCCTTTGTGCACCACGAAGCAGCAATCCTCACATTTGGGAGGGTTCCAAACAGCAGCTGCTAGCGGGCCAGAAATCAGGCTTTGACCTGCATCATGAGATGCAAAGGAAGCTCTGCTTCCCCTCTTGGCTCCTTGATGGTCTCCTCTTCTCTCCTCCCTTCCTCCTCTCCACACACCCTTCTGCCTTCCCGCCTGTTTGCTCCCTCCACAAGCCCTGCTCTAACCTCCACATGTGGCTGGTGCTTTGCCCCACCATGCTCTGCCCGGTTCATGGCAGGAGCTGGTGTACCTGTGTCCCTGTCTGTTTGGAGCATTGCTATTGCGCTCTTCACATGAGCTTCAAGGGACTTGGGCAGTTTGGTGGCGCATGTAGGACTGCAGGACATGTCTCTGTGCTGTAATCCATAGCTTGTCCTTCACCCAGCCAAACTGGCTGCACCTTCTGTGCCCCTGCTCCCACGTGCTTGCCTTCACCTGGCCCAGAAACTGCACATTTCATGTCAGCCCTGGCCAGAGCTTGTGCTGGAGTGGAGGCAACTGGGAAAACAGCATCCTTCAAGTCCAGTTGCAAGTGGTGCCATCACTGGTGATTTCCCAACTGTTGAGCAATTGTTTGGTTGCATTTGTACACTGGGAATTTGCTGCTGTTAACTTCAGGCTTTGAAAGACAGAAACACTTGCCTGTACAGACGAAATAGGCTTTGGGGTAGGCTGACCATGCTGTTTGCTTTCAGGTGGGAAACCTCGGACTGCTTTTCATGCTCCTCTTTTTCATCTACGCTGCTCTAGGAGTGGAGCTCTTTGGAAAACTGGGTAAGTCTCAAACAGAGCATGCTCCAGTGTGAACTACAGACCTGCTGGGAAGCTGAGGTTTCTCAAAATCAGTACTCATTCAATAAAGGGACTGAATTACTTGGTGGCCTTTATTCTCCCCTATGTGTAATTGATACAAGAGGAATTTCCCTCTAAATTGTTACTGTCCTAACAGCTTAATAAAATAAAAGCAGTGTCTGGTTTCTCTTTCATTCTTAAACTTCTGCTTTTTCTGCACTGCCTACCTTGATATTGCCTTCAAGATTACAGGAAAAACTCAGGGAAGGCTTATTTATGTCTCTTCCCATGGAATATCGATCAAGAAGAAAGGCAGCACAACGACGTGTTGGGAGGGTTCCCCTGGGCAACTGAGTTACACTGCCTGCTATCCTGGGGCTGGGTCATCAGGGATTTTTCTGTATTGCTGGGCAACAGCCAACTATTGGGCAGGGTGCTGAAGCCATTACCTGAGGCCTCCAGGCTGTGAGAAGCCTGAAGTCCCCTTACCCAGTTCCTGCTGTTGATCTCAGGGCTGGCAGCGAGTCCTGCGCTGATAGCCGCTATCCCCTTCCTTTCAGTATGCAATGATGAGAACCCCTGCGAGGGCATGAGCCGCCATGCCACCTTTGAGAACTTCGGGATGGCCTTCCTCACGCTCTTCCAGGTGTCCACAGGCGACAACTGGAATGGGATCATGAAGGTAACTGGGCCTCAGGGGCATGGGTGTCCTTGTTGTGGGGAAGGAGAAATTCGGATGTGTGCTCTGTTCAGCAGTGCTTGGGCTAGAAAAGGGAAGGGGCGCAGGAGCTGAGTTGCTAGATAAGGCCCCTGCTTAGGCGAGAATCTCCCTCCCCACCACAGTAACTCAGACCTTGGGCTCATCTAGTCCTACAGACGTCTGGCTGAGAAAAGTGCAAATTGTCCTTGAGAGGAACAGGAAGACCGTCCAGGCTAAGAAGGAATATACACTGTGATAAGGCCTGTTATCAGAGCTGAATATAGGTGTATTGGACATGGCACCCATCTGCAGAGCCACCAGGGCAATCAAAAATAAATACTTACTTCCTTCAAAGGACAGGGAGACAGGAAAGTTCTTTGAACACATGTGGTGCTTTTGAGTCTGAATGGGAGAAGGCAGTACCAGACTGCTCGGTTTTGTTCTTGTTCACACGTGTGCGGCTACAGTGGCAGCAACAGGTGATGGTCTGGAAGTAGTTTGCTCAGTACACCTTTGGACATATTTGCTCTGAAGCAGAGAGCACATGATCAGATCGCGTCCTTGATTCTTTGAGGACCTCATGATCCCAGAGGGTGTGGGGTGATAGAAACGTTTGTCCTGTTCTTTCCACTGGCATCAGTGTTTTTTTGACAGAAAGAGTAGCCAAGCTTGTATTCTTACTTTAGTCCTTCCTTCCTTCCATTGTTTCCTCTCAAACCCAACTTCCCCTCAAGGATACCTTGCGTGACTGCAGCCATGATGACCGGAGCTGCCTCAGCAACCTGCAGTTCATCTCCCCACTGTACTTTGTCAGCTTTGTGCTCACAGCCCAGTTTGTCCTCATCAATGTGGTGGTAGCTGTGCTCATGAAACATCTTGACGACAGCAACAAGGAGGCCCAGGAGGATGCAGAGATGGATGCTGAGATTGAGCTGGAAATTGCACATGGGCTGTGCTCCCGCAAGTCAGGCTCCCCGAATTCAGGACAGGGAAAAGGAGCAGGAACAGGAGGAGGCACTGGGAGAACAGATCCTGAAGGACATGTGTGCATGAGATGTTACTCTCCAGCACAGGTGAGTATACCTTTGAGCTTACCAACCAGACTGCAGCAAGTAGCTGTGGGGAGAAGCTGGGCAGCCTAGAAGAGCTTAGCAGTAGCAGATCAACTCTTCCACCTCAGGGTGAGAGGTTTGCTTTCAGCGGTAGACTTTTGAGTTGGTAGCATCGTGTGGGCACAAGGATGTGACAGCAGTGGGTCCTGTTCATTGTCATCAAGGTGTAGGAACCTGAGGGCCAGCAGAGGAGGGATGGAGCAGATCAGCTAAAGGTGTGTTAGGAGCAAATTTGAGAGGGGAGCTCAGGAGAAGAGAGTAGGGGAAATGGCAGATCAAGAGTGAGGCACTCCAGCAGAGCTGGAAGGGCAGTGTGAGCAGTGCCGTGGTGCACTAACAGTGAGTGAAGACAGTCC
>VYXH01010486.1:72735-144297 GCA_013397275.1 Burhinus bistriatus
TATATATATAGAATAAATACTCTGGTACCGTACCTCAGAGGCAT
This sequence comes from Burhinus bistriatus, assembly GCA_013397275.1. Lineage (NCBI taxonomy): Eukaryota > Metazoa > Chordata > Aves > Charadriiformes > Burhinidae > Burhinus > Burhinus bistriatus. The sequence continues at coordinate 72,780 of VYXH01010486.1, forward strand.
GGGAGAGTGCAAGCAATACGGAAACAGTCCTGCCCAAGGGCAAGACCTGGACCATCACCGCAGAGACTATAGTGACAAGAAAAGGCCATGGGGCTGGAAGGGATGGGACCCTCCAGCCAGGTGACTGCCAGGTGGCAGCTGTTTAGTTATATACATATACATATATAGAGAGATCGATTTATTTATTTTTTTTACCGAGAGATTATGAATTTCAGAAAGTGCTAAGGAGGAACAAGGAAACGGGGGCTGAAGGAGGTGCTACGCCAAACAAGGAGGGTGGGGGCGAAGGGAAGGGAAGCAAAGTGAGCAACAAGGGAAGAGCATCTGGGGTTTGCCTTGCCTGTTTCTGGGAACTTCCTTATTGTCCATGCTTCCATTTCAAACATTAAAAATTGTGGGCCAGATGTTCAGGTCGAGCGTAAATCAGCAAAATGCGATTGTGCGCTTCTGTTGGTGTAAAACGGCAGAGCTCTGGCTTGAGGTGGATTCACGCTGATTTACAGCAGGTGGAAATCTGGCCCCGGCAGCAGGGAAAAGCAAACAGCCATGGAGCACGGGAAGCGTTTTGAGGTGAAAAGCCTTGCTTTGAAGGGAATGTGTGAACACAGCGGGCATGCTCATGGGAGGAGGGGATGGAGGCTACATGGCACGTTTTTGTTGTTGTTTTGTTGGTTTTGTCTTTTCCATTTTCCAAAGAAAGAAAACTGCTAAGGGAAAAAAATTACAAGGTATGTGGGGAAATCTGGAGTGGGAGAGGCAGGGTGGAAGGGGAGGGGGAGGTAAAAAGGGGAGAGGAAATTGAACCTTTCCCCCTTTCATTTGCAGTAATTGTGATATTTTATTTTAGAAGCCCAAAGGTGCAAAAATCATCTCTAGAGAAACCTATCTGTTATTTTTGTATCTATAGCTATATATATTAAAAGAAGACAAAAACTAGAATTTTAAAAAAGACAAATAAAAGCAAAGGGGGCTTCAACAACACAAAATGCAGTCAGTCCCCTGGCCGAGGGCTAACCCTGCTCCAAGTCCCAGTGGGAAGACCCTACCAGAACATCCTCAGCTCGGTGGTGGCTCTGCTGCCTCTCCAGCGTCACCTTCATCCTCTGGCACTTTCCTGATTTGCATCAGTGTAGCTGGGACCAGAGTCTAACCGCGGACATGGAGAGCAGGGAATATTGGCGCATGTGTGTGTGTGCACGCAAACGTAAGGCTGTTTATTGTGTGTTGTGTCCAGGCTAACTGGCTCACCAGCTGGAGAGACGGGGCAGACGGAGAACTGCAGCTCTCCTTGCCTCTGCCTTGCAGGGGAGTGCGAGTGGGGAGGGCTGCGGTGTGGAGGGCAAGGGCAGACTGACTCCTCCGACCGTGACCTGCCTCAGGAGCCAGGATTCAATCTGGCAGACGTGATCCTCTGCCGGCATTGTTGCAGCAAGGCCTCCGGAGGCTGCATCCTTTCTTGCCTTTCCACCGGTATGACTGCACATGTCTCCTCCCTGGCCAGGGCCAGCCTGCACCTCCTCCTGCAGCAACTCCAAGGTTTCGTACCCTTCCCAGGTTTGCAGGTGGGTAGGAAAGCCAGCCACCCAGAGGGCACAAAGCATTGTGGATGTCACCTAAGGTGTGTCAGAGAAGACAGAGTGAGAATGGCAGTGGGGAGAGGACAGCAGCCCAACCCAGATGGGGAGGTTTGGAGGCTGGTGCGCTGCTGAGAGAAGGAGCAGGGCTCCCTCGGGGATTCCCGTCCCATTTTTTCCATCAGATCAAGAGGGCCCGTGCAGCCCTCCCAGAGCTCTCCCAGCTGGCATATGAAGCGTTGTGAAGTGGGCAGTACAAAACAGATGTTCTGGTTTTATTGTGACCTGTCTGATTTTTAAGCAGCTGCTGCGTCTTACAAACCAGGGCTGTGAACAGCGACCGCGTCAAATGGGACCAACAGCCAGGAGAAGGATAATTACTGTGTGGACTTGATTTATTTGCTGGAAGGAGTGTTTGCTGTGTTGCAAGCATGCACGCTGACTGCAGGGAGGTTAGGCCTGTGGGGAGAGGACAGGAGAGCCTGGGTCCTTGCCCTTGCAGAAAGAATGCTCATCCAGATTTATTAAAGCAATAATTAAGGGTCTTTAAATGCTTTTTTTGCACTGGTGGTTCTTTGGGTCAGTTGCCCCTGCCTGCTCTCCCATAGGCAGAGAGGTAAGACAAGACACGTGGTTTCACATCCTCAGGGAGGAGGGCAGCCAGCCCCCAAATGGCTGAACAACGAATTTGGGCTGCACAAGGCTTAGACTCAAACCCAGCGCTGCTTTGAAGCCAGAGGTAGGGCTTACCAAAAAACCCCAAACACTTAAAACCCATCCAAATCCCAGACAACACAATGCACAGAGTGTTTCCTGGAAGGTGGCCAGAAGGGGACTTGGAGGTGGGGCTCTGAGCTGTCCTGGCAGTCATGTCGGTGGTGAAACATTTTGGCTGAGGAATGGGAGAAAGGTCAGAGATCAGTGCGAGGCTAGAAGCTACCCCAATATTCGGTCATGATAGAAGTATGGCCTGCACTTGGAATAGTTGGGAGAGGATAAGGGTCAAAAGATGGGAAAGATGGTGGTGGTGACCTCATGGGGTGACTTACAGCCCCTAGGATGGATGCTCTCAGCTTATTCTGGGTTGTCCCTGGAAGTGACTTGCAAGGAAAAACCTCTTTGTTTCCCTCGTGGTTTGGGATTCATGACAGTCCTTTTGCTCTGCATGATGTCTCCCCTTTGCCTCCCAGCAGGGTCATGCCACCGCTCCTGCCTCCCCGCAAAAGGGCTTTCACCCTCCAGTGTATGACTTGAGCAAAAGACTTCTGGCTTAGGAAGGCAGTTGTCATGGAAACAGAAGTCTAGGTTATCTTTAGAGAATATTTTGTCTCTCTCTTTTAATTATTTACTAACTGTTTGAAGAAGAAGGAGGAAACATCCATCCTTCCTGAAGAGGAAGCAGAATACTAAAACCCAGCCTTGTGTTTTTGCTGGGGATTTCCGTGGCAGGGCGAGTTGTGCGGTTTCTCCTGGCAAGAGCTGCCTTTCCCAGCTATGCCTGGCTGTTGGTTGTCACCAGGAAAAACCTCTGTCATCACCCACCCACCTCCCAGACAACACCTGAGGGCAGCCAGGATTTGCCCAGGCATCTTTTCAGCCTCCCGTACTCCCCACTTCCCACGAGGGACTATATCACAGGCAGCTCCTTGCCAGGAGGCTCTTTGCCGTCGTCAACCTGAGATCGCTCACTTTTGTCCCGCTGCCACATTACCCTCATGCCCAGCTCTCCCCCACGTCTGCCACCAAAAGCAGTCCCTCTCCCTGCTCGATGCTGAGCTCCTCCACGTGCTTGCACACCATGTCTTGCTCTGGCTGCTGCTCCGCCAAGCTAGGCATACTTAGCTCTTTCCATCTTGGAAAGTGTCATTGAGCAGCAAAATAATTTTTCAGACAGAAGAAACTTAAAGCAGAAACCTTAGATGTTTTCAAGGAATTTTCTACTTTTCCTTTTGGCGAGAAGGAAATAATTCCTGCCAAAATGGCTCTCTTTTGTCCAAAATGCCCCCACAGGGCATCACAGAGGTGTTGTGCCCTTGTGGCCCCTGGTGACTGTCTCCTCAAGACAGCAGGCCCCTCGGCCACCCCTCAGAACACTGAAGATGGGTCCCCAGGCAGTGAGGTGCCCACAAGGTGCCACGGGAGATGCGCCCTGCACACCTGCCATGCAACAAGAGCAAAAGGTGCCGTAGCTGCAGCTCAGCAGCAGGGATTTGATTTTAGCCAACATAACTAAAAACTCAACATTTGTTATGGAAGACATAGAGGTAAGTGGCTTTGGTTTGCTTGTTCTCATCACAAGACTTTCACAGAGAGGAGGAAAATTAAACCCCGCTGACTAGCTGTGATGCAGAACACACAGCGCACCTTGTAGGAAGTGCTTGGTACTTTGCAAAGTCAGGCCCCTGGGTGTATATATGCCACCCAGTTCAGTTTATCTGCATGTGATCTGACTTTCCAAATATTCCCTTCCCTGGTCTTCATGAATACTTTATTTTATGAGATCTGCCTTACTTCTCAGTTTTTTTCCATGTTATTTTTGTTCCTTGCTAGGAACCGGCTTCCAGTAGGAACTCAGTATCTCAGTATCTTTGAACTATCATTCATGTCTTCCATCTTATTTAGATACATATGTTTTTTCTCTAGCACTTTTCCCTTCTCCTGCATATTTCCAAGCACCCTGTTTATTTCTGCTAAGATCCTGTCACACTTTGACCAGGAGGAGCTAGCAATGTGATAGTCAATATTTATGCCTCCCGACCACTTCCAGAGCAGATGTGCTCAATTTACAAGTAAAGAGCTCTCACCCCCACCAAAACCGGCATCCCAGCCTCCGCTTTGCAGTGTGCCTCTGCTTTTGCTCCAACAGCAGCTGCAGTACTAAGGGCTCTGCCCTTTCCCTTATGCCGGCAACGGGATTGCACAGACGGACCTTACGGCAGGGTACATCCTCAGCATCGCTTTGCATATCAGCAGAGCTGCCGAGCATCTTTGGCGTACGTGACATTAGTCGGAGCAGGGAGGACTCGGCCCCTCACGAAGTCGCTCCCATTAGCAGATGGGCTGTTGCCGTGTAAGCCACAGCAGGCTCCAGCTCACGCTCCCCCTTTGCTGCGCAGTGCTGCTGGGCACAGAGGAATACAAATCTCTTTCCTTAGTTTTGTCTGTACTCACCGAAGTCAGCAGATACGGGTCTCTCTTTGTCTCATGGCCCACGGAGCAGAATGATAGAGTGGGAGAGGCACTGTTTTTCCAAAGATGTTTTCCTGGAGACCAGAGTACTTTAACCTCCCTGGCTATCGCCATTTTAGCTGTCTGTATTATTTCTGAAAACTTCAAAAGATGCTGTAGCTTGGGGGTTTTTTTTGTTTCTGTTTGCCAGGCCAGGGCCACTGCCCACAGTGCACCATGCAAAATGACAGCAGCTCCTCCCGCAGCTCTTCCCCTCCCTTTCCTCCAGCTTATTCATCCTGGATGAAATATTTGCTAAGTTACCTGTTTGTGCTGACCACTGTGCAGCGGGATTTGCTGCCTGTCGTTGCCCTGCTGCCACCACTTTCTTTCTCCTCTTATCTTTCTTACGACTGCTGCTAAGGGAATAGCCCTGTCCCTTCATGGAGCCTGGCAGAGCGTCTCCAAAAAGGGGGCTGGCAACCACCCAGGCAGGTGCCCTGCCTTCAGGCAGAAACACCCATATGGGCTAAGATACTGCTTCAAAACAAACCATCAGCGGTACCACGAGCCATGCGGATGGCAATCCAAAAAGAAAATATTTTTCAGTGAAACATCTTTAATCCAAGCTTTTGCTCTTAAATTGCAAAGTGCCTTCTTAGGAAAGAGCTACCGCCCACACACAAGCAGAAGAAGCGTCATGCAGGAACCCAAGGTGTGTGATCCAGGCACAGGCAGGCATTTTTATTACCCTGCAAGTCCTTGGTATAAGCCTTGCTTTCAAGCTATCACAGCTTTGGATATGAAGTACCAGGTGGGCTTTCCTCTAAAACTACCACTGTCACCTTTAGCTGCATCTAATAATTGCTGGGATGATAACAATGAAAGCAGATGACCCCATTTCTCTTTTCAATTACAACTTCACAAACACAGTTAATTTATGTTCCCATTTACACGCTTCTTCTCCCACCTCCTTATCTGAGCCCCATGAAGGGTTTATTTCAAGATATGATCTACACACAGAAATACTACACACATTCTAGATAATAGATATTTCTAAGAAAGAGTCGAGTGCAATGTGGATGGGGTGGCATGGATAAAAGATCTGCTTTTGTGTGTATATTCCCGCTACACACATACAACTGCCCCCCCCCACACTTACATTTCTTGCTACAGTCTTTAAAAATTGCCTTCTATTGAATGCAGAGTTAATAACATGTGACAGAATGTTAATCATCATTGGCCACTGATTATTTTCTGCTGTTCTAGTAAGCCCAGGCATAGGAAATAAATCAGGAAGAAAAAAAAAAAAACAAAAAAAACCCAAATAAACACAAAAAACCCAACAACAAACAACGTGGCATTGAATAAAAAAACAGAGAGACTATTCTGAAAATCCCCTGGTGTCTGCTCAATATTTATTCTCGTGCTTCCATAGTCACTGCTGCTTTGTGTGCACGTGTGCATGTGTGCGTGTGTGTGTGCATGTATGTGGGCGTAGGCATGTACTCATTTCAGGGTGGCTGTCGTTTACAGCCAGATCTCCCACTGGTCTTGTTTATCAAGTGAATATTAAAGCACTAAACAGCCCAAACTGCTGACGCAGGACAATGCTCACCAGTAGTCCCCGCAGCACTGATCAGGCAATGCCCGGGCAGCAATTCCATCACTGGCTGCAACGAGTTGCAGAGGTCTCTGCTCACCCCGAGGCAGAGACCCCCGGGTCCCAGCCGTGCACCGTGGGCCTGGAGCAAGGAGCAACCTTGAAGCGTCATGGCCTGAGGAGCCAGGCATGCCTCGGCTGCAACCCACATCAGCCGTTGTGGCACGCCCATGGCTGCCGCTCGAGGGACCGGCGTCCGTGGGGCAGGAAAATAGGAGCGTCAGGGCTGGCAGGGAGCTGTGGCAGACTGTATGGTTGGGAATGCAGGGACCTGGGGCTGCTGGAGCCACCACGTGTGTATGTGCGTGTGTGCATGTGCGTGTACTTGCACTGTGAGGGACCACCAGGACCCCACTTGCACTGTGTAAACGGCTGGTCTGTCTGCAGTTCAGGACTCAAGCTGTGGCACAGGATGGGTGGCCACTTCAGCATCAATGATTCCCTCAGGAACCTGAAGAGGCGACAGGTCCATGCTGAAACACGTTGAAATACTCTCCTTTTCACGCAGGTACCCACACAAGGGAGGCCAGGGACACATCAGCTCTCTGCGGCAGAAACCACCAGCATGCAGAGCCCTGGCTGGGGCGGGCAAGTGTGGCGGGCACCCCTGTGGTGCTCAGGAATTCAGAGGGTTATTTATCATCCACCTGAACATTGCTCCTACATAGCTTTGCACATGAACCGGAGACAGTGCTGACAGCCAGCAGGAGCCACAAGCTCCTGTCCCAGGCCCTGACATCCTGAAGCCTGTTTGAAGTCTGATCTGTAACTTGGATTTTGCTTTCAATCCTGGTCACCTCCAATGTGGACGTGGCTGAACAGCCCAAAATCTCACAACAAAGCAGGAGTGCCTGTGCAGCTGCTGGTTCTGGGACTGGAGGCAAGCCCGGGGCTCTGGATCCTGCTGCACAGTGACCCCTCCCTGGCTCATCTGTACTCCTGCTCAGTGATGGCCACAGATGCAGAGCCATCGCCTCCATCCCGGCTAACTCTGACACCCTGATCTGGTGGGACCCACTGGCAGGCTAAGCCCTGAGGCTGGGGGTACTGGCTCCATCCCAGCCTGGCTGGTAAACAGCTTTTCCTTTTGTGCTTGGATGGACACAACATTTTAATGTTTATTTGTGTCCAACCAGGCAAAAATACAGCCTAGGTAACAGAGGTGAAAAAGCCTGAGGGGAATTTGCACTAACGATGGAGAAAGCTAGTTAAGGGTCTGGAGGAGGTGAAGATCTGACTCCTGGCTTGAGACACGGATGATTCACCCGGAGGGACACCCTGAGGGTGCGAGTTTCTTCCCTCCAGCCACGTGCTCGCTGCCTCTGCATTTTTCTGCTCTGTAAATACTGCAGGAATCAATGCAGCAGCTAATGTGGCACTTTTGACATTTGAGGGAGGATTATCTCAGAAGCGAGTGTATAAATCTGCTTCATCAAAAGTCCAGAGACAGAAAGCGGATGCTGGCTCACAGCCCCCTGCCTGCCAGGGGTCCCTGGTGGCAGCCCCACAGGGGCAGGACCCGTAGATGTGGGAAGCTATGGGGCTTTTGCAGCACCCAATGGGTCCGAGCATGCAGGCAGGGAGGGAAAGAGGCAGCCCGGCAGGTCGTGTTGTTTGCTTTGCACTGGTGATGATGCAGTGGTATCATTTTCACACTAAATGCTAATTTTCTGCTTTGCTGGCCTCAGAATCGCCTACATTCATATCCTTCATTGCAGCAATTAAAGGGCTGGGTGCTCGAGTTAAAGCGCTTGTGATGAGTGCAATTTTAATCGGTGTGCACAGCAGAGAAGGAGGAATGTGATTGCTTCGCTGTTGCTGTGGGAACACGTGAGAGCAGCTCCATGCCCATGAGGGGTAGGAGAGCCCATACCCCAGTGCGTGCGTGCATCGGCTCCGGCCCAGCGCTCGACAAGGGAGTGCAAGCTTGCCGCATCTTCCACTTCTCCATCTGGTCAGGAATTGCTGTACAACTTCAGCAAAACATTGAAACAGATCACCTGCTCCCTGCCTCGTGTTCCTGCCCCTCGACACCACCCTCTAAGGTGCTATGCACCGCACAGAGGTCCCCAGCACATTGCAGGACAGGCTGAGCATCACTGGCCTGTCCCCTGCGATGGGGAGGGAGGGCAGAGGGAGAGGGACCTGGTTCCATACTGCACAGATACGAATTCCAGGTGTGCCTGTAGGCAGAAGGAGGCAATTACACAGGTCCCCGCTATGAGACTGCAGCTGAGGTTGCTCTGCACAGGTGGGCAGGAGAGGCCGTTTGTGAAAGCGCTAGGAAAGACATTACCGTGTAAGTACTTAAGCATTTACACTGTTTGCCTAAATCATAAAGCTTGTGCTGCTGGATATGCTCGCAGATCCCCTCTCCCTCTGCAGCAGGCTTAAATGTCCCTCCAAAGGGGAAGGGAGCCCGTGTCGCTTCAATCCTTGCTGCTTTGCTTTCCCTCGGTGCGGCTCAATGCCCGTGTTTGGAGAGAGGGGACCATCCCGCTAGGGTGCCCAGCAGAGCCATAGTTCTCCCTGCCACTGCCCCAGCACTGTGGAGCCATAGCAAGTCATACGGGCAACCTCCCCTTCCCCCCCCTCCCCCGCCAAGAGATGGAGTGGGGAGGGGGTCCAGGGCTCCCCCCACCTTGTGCCCCATCGAGGGATGTCTGTGTGCAGTGGGGTCTGCAGGAGAGGATCACCGAGCGGGAGACTGAGCCTGTACCAAAACTGCAGGAGCCAGTGGGAGGGAAGGGGGAATGATGACATTTCTAGGGCAGAGACAAGCTTCCTCAGTCATCATTTCAGCTCCTCCTTGAGTTTATCCTAATTCTTTACTGCACACCCCTCTCCTCCTTTTGTCCCTTTCTCTTCTGAGCTCATTTATTTGGCTCCACAAGGGACATGAGGGAAGGAGGGTCAGTCACAAGCCCCTTTTGTCTGACGTGGGGGCTGCTTGTGCAGGTCTCCTTACACACCTTGAACCATTCAGCTCCCTCAGAGTGGGGACTCACTATTTTTAAGCCATTACTTAGTTCCATTAAGCCCCGTGCCTGAGACGAATGTCTATGCTGAGCCAGTGTCCCCAGTCCCAGCCCTGGCTTTCAGCATCACTTCTGCGACATCCTCTGTCTAGGGGACTGATGTATGCCCCCTTCAGGGACCTCCCCAGTCACATCAGGGTCCCACCCCCATCCCACCCCCCAGGAAGAGCCCCATGTGCCCTCACAACCCATCCCACATCACAGATGCTAGAAGGCAGGAGGGGGTGTGGGAAAACGCACACTCCTTTTCCAGCTACTCCCAGCAGGTCTGAGCATTCCCTGCAAATGTCCTGAGAAGGAAACCCTCTGTCCGTGCTGTCCCTGGGGAGCAGAAAGGGAGAAGGAATCTTTAGCTGGCTGACGCTGGCTGTGTATGGCCCATGCCCAGGAGCACACCAGCATCCAGGGTGATGGGCACAGGGTGAGGAGGCAGGGGTGCAATCAGCCCATAGGGCTGTGGACCACAGCAGGCTGTGGACAGAAACTCAAGCTTGCTTCAACATAGGTACTCCAGGCACTCATTTGTGAAGGGGTAGAAGGAGAAGGCTTCAGCATGAGCTCCCCAAGTGCACGTGAGACATGGGACCCGCACAAGGCTGTGCCAGGGTAGTTTCAAGGCTCCCTGCACCTGGGCTGGTGTGAAATGAAAGTCACCTGGGGTGACCTCACCTGCTGCAATTCTACCGCTGATGGCCACATAGATATGTCTTACATCTGTCTTACTCCTTGCCTCTCCGTTCCTCCATCTGAAGTCCCCGTGTGTCTCATTCCACCTTTTTGTGGCCCAGCCACTTTCTGTGGCAGTCAGTGGTGGTAACTGTAGATAACAAAAAATCAGAGGAACAGCTGGATTTGTTTCCTCCACCAGTTCAGAGAAGATTTTGAACCTTCTCTCCAGATTAGCAACAGGGAAGTTAACACTAGGACTAACGACTTTCCTCCCATGTGGAGCCACCGTATCTCAATGCCTGTCCTGTTACCACCAGTAAATATTATCTCAGAGGCATTTGAACACTTCCTCTGTTTTTCTGGAGGTTTTAGCAACGCCACTGCTCTCTGTTCAGGCAGGAGGCTGGGTAGCCTTCTTAGGCAGTGGGCAATCCTGGGCAAACAGCCCACACGTACCTACAGCACAGCTCTGCAACACGCTGCATCTCCCCAGCATGCATGGTCTGGGCAGGCCAGAGTTGCTTTGTGTACGCTGGTCAGCTATACAGCACGGTTATGGAAGAGCTGGCTTTGCCAAGCACCAGCTACAAGATACATATAAACTTATTTTCAACCTTCTGCTTCCCAGCCAGGGGCCAGCCTGAAGGACAAGCAGGAGGAAGAAGCAGTTGGAGAGGAGGTGAGTCTTCCCTCCGTTTTGCTCCCAGCCTCTGCCCAGCAGGACCCTCTGTCAGGCCCTATCTGACATCTTTAAAAAGCATCTTTTCTGTCTGGGCCACCACTTGAGAAGGGAAAACAAAGTGAGCCAGAGGTGTATGTTCATTTGAAAAAAAAAAAAAAGTCTTTAAATCTGTTTGTGGCCAGCAGCATCTGAACCAAGCTGTTATTTCTCTTTTCCTCATGTACTTCCAGGGTTCAGGCACGTGGGCAGGGGCAGGAGGTGCTCATAGGATGGTGTGAAGGGGCCACATTTGGACTCTGTCCATGTCAGCCAGGGCTCCTTGTTGCAGAGGGGAGAATGAGCAACACCCTGGCCAGGCCGGACTTGGGCTTGGACACAGAGGTGGTGGATTCCCTCTCTCTTCTCCAGAAACATGGGTGAGAAGGGAGCTTTTTCCCCCCCACTGGCTGAGCTTTGTGCTCAGCCATTTTTCCTCCCGCTGTGTGCTAATGACAGCGCAGGGAGGAGAGGAGCTGGAGATTGACAGCCATGAGAGACTGCCGTTGTTGTTTAGGACAGACCTCTCTCCATCTCTTCTTCTGCCTTTCCATTCATTTTGCCATATCTCTCTTTTTCCTTCCTCCACCCTTTCTCCAGCCCCAAACCCTTCCCTCCAGCCATGCCTTCCTCTCCCTTTTGTCCCAGTCCTTCTTGCCTTTTCTGTAAACGAGGAATTAAATAAGCCTTTGTGGAGACAGACCCAGGTAGCAGCTTTTCCCTTTTTTCCCTGGCTAGGATATCAATTCAATTAAAGAAGAGGCACCTCCTAAGGAAGCCACCTTTATTTTAATATCAAGTCCAGCATGCACCACCTCAGGGTTTTGCGAACATCTATAGAGCTGCATGCTTGCTTACAATGCAAGAGCTCACTGTGAGGTCCCAAAGCCCCTGCATAGCCAGGTCCCTGCCACCTGAAGTGACAACAACCACCCTCCAGGTGCCCTCCAGGCACTGCCCTGCACATAGGACCAGGGAAGGTGGGGTGCAACCAGTACTGAGGGCTCCCCATCACTCAGACAAGGCCCACCTGGAAACTTGGTAATGGAGAGGGGAATAGGGTACTGGGCTCAGGTCATTTGCGTTTAGCGGGTAACGAAGGAACCCGAAGCTAGCAGGAGCACGTAAAAAAAGGAAGAACAGAAAGGAAGGATTTCTTTGCTTTACAGGGCTTTCTTGGTCGGGGTTGTCCCTTGGCGCTGCTATCTCGTGTCTGTGCCGTCAGAGTAAATAAACCTCTTCTTGTAAGCGCTGACCTCAAGCAATGTAGTAAATTCTGGTGCCAGCCAAACCTGTGCTCAGTCACTCGCAGCAGTTCATTGCTTCTCAGTATAATGCTGCTCTCATCGCAAACACCAAAGGGAAAAGCCGTGAGATGCTTTCCTTTGGGTCTCAATTCCAGGTATGCTCCAGCATCTGGCCAATTTTTTTATCGCTCGCTCTCACTCCTCGTATTGTAAAAGTAGCAAAGTTTCCCATTATGTTTTATAGCATGATTCTACTTGAAAGCTGACTTAATCTTTGCATTTTCCTCTCCCTGTTAATCTCAGGATTAAGAAAAAGCTGTGCAAGTATGACTTGAGCTTTTAGAAATATTTTCTACTTTTTTTAAAAAAAAAAAAAAATTAACCTCCAACGAGCAAGGCTTTTTATTTAGAACTGAATTCATGAATTTTAACTGAAGACAGACATGTTGGGCATTAATATATGTATAATTATGCAAAACCACTGTTATGTCTCTAATGAAAATTAGATTCTACCACTGAGGCTGTGTTTGGCGATAGTGTATGTCTTCATTTGTGCTGTATATATATTTATTTTTTCTAGCCGCATGACCTAGGATTACAGTTGCTATGGCGATAAGACAGTTAGTGAAGGAAGGAGTGAAAGGTAAGTTTGTACATCTGCCTGCACGGTGGGGGTGGCGGTGGGGCTGGCAACCTCCCGGTGCTGCCTCTGCCTCCTGCTATTGCTGGGACTGCGAAGCACTATTGCACTGGCTATGGTATTTTCCGAGGAGCTTGGGGATGAGCGTTCAAGCAGTGGTAGTAAAGGCTTTTTTTTCCCCAGCAGTATGTCTGAGTGACCAGGCCAAGGGATTGCTGAGCTGGGACTGCTTTTTAGTGGGGTGGGAGGGGACCGATCCCCTGCGTGCATCTCTGTGCCCATCAATGGCCTTAGGGGGGGTTTAGAGGTGGGGACGCCTCGGCTAGCAGGGCCCAGAGTAAAACCTTCTGGCTACTCTTATGTATTTGTTGACCTGCTTTTGTGACCCTGTGTGCCCTGGACTGGGAGCGGGCGATGCTGAGCATGAGTGGCAGTTCCATCTCTCCTGTACCCTGAGTTATGTTGCCAGCCTTTCCTCTTGCTGGGGTTTGCTTCATGGTGCTCGCTGCCGGAGGAGGGGCAGCATGCCCCAAAATCCTTCCAGCAGCCATTGCCACCTCCAGACCTGAGCTACTCGCTCAGGAGTGCAGGGATTGATAAGTAATATAGTGGAGGAAAGCCTGCCCTCGGTGCAGCTTTCTTTATTGGCAAGGAACATACGCAAGGTCCTGTCTCCCTGAACACAGCTGCCCTAAAGTCCACGTGTCTCTCCTAGGCTGCACTCTGCACCAAAGCTCTCCCTTAGCTTGCTCTGCGCTGTGCGGAAAGTGCTTCCCTGGCTTCCCGCCTCCCTCTCCCATCCTGCTGCCCCTGTCTGTCTCTGCACCCCTCCATCAAAACTGCCCTTGCCATTTGCTTTAAGCTCCTGGTGGAAATACTCTCCATGGTGTGTCAGGCTAACCAGTTTCGGTGATTGCAAGACTGATTCAGGCAGGGTTTTTGTAATTGCCTATTCCAAAATAGCTGAACTGCTTCTTTCTCCCTTTCCTTCTGAAAGTCAGTGGCTGCTACCCCCACCAGCTTAAAAAAATTTTCACCTGATCCTCCCAGCAGCAATGCTTTTGTAACTCTGTGGAGCTTTGGGTCATGTTCTTCTCTCAGGTACGCTGTGAATTGACATATTGAGGGCTGGTGAGTAAGTCTCAGATTCTTACCGATTGTTCTCAGTATGCTTGAATATCTCCTTAGACTTGTTAAACTTTTTATTAGGTATAGATTTTCCACCAGAGGTCTTATTACTGTGATTATCAAAAGACAAAAGTGTTTTAAAAGAGCCTCTCCTGCCCTGCCATGCTTTGTGTTTTCCCCCGAAGTGAACTCTTTGCCTGCTTGCAGCTTATCAACAGTGCAACCCCTCTAACGCAAGCAGACAGCACTCTCCCACTCACTTGGACGGGGTAAGGCAAACGAGCTGGCTGACAGGGACAATCCTGGGCTTGTACTGCTCTCTCCCCTTGAGGAAAACTCTTCCGAGCTACTGAGTCTCTGAGAAGGGGTCCTCTTCATGCTCAGCCACCCTCCCACCCACAACCATCAGCATCCATCAGCGGCTGCACAAAATGCCTGCACGCATAGAGGACTCCACAGCTGGGGGAGAAAGAGGAAAAGCCTGATGGGTGATGCCCAGTGGTGTCTAGAGAGGAAGGGGAGTTGCTTTTCAGCCTTAAGGTAAGGGTGGGAGCTTGAAGGAGCTGTATTTCAGCCTGTTGGAGAGTCGTTGCCACCCTCTCATGGGAGAGGAGATATCCTTGGGACTAAGGCTTTTCTAGCTCTGTGGTTGGGGAACACTGAAATAACAGCAGCTGCTTCACCTGCTCCTCCAGTGGGAGTCTGTCTTCCTTCCAAACCCCAAATACATAGCAGGCACCGAGGGTGGAACAAACGGCCTGCTCCCCACTGCCCACATGGGACTGCTCAACAAAGTAAACTTGGCTGCGTCTTCTCCAAACCACAGGGCTCAGTGGAGCAGGCTGCCCAGCTTTCCCCTTGAGGACAGTTTCAAAGTGTCAGCAAACGTAACCTGAAGAGCGAGAACATGCTTCCGCGTGCAATACCTGAAAAAAGCAAGAGAGAATAAAGAGCTGTACAAGGGTACATGCAGCTCAGACAGAAGAGAAGTTGTGGAACAAACTCTCCCACCTTCTTGTCTCCTGTTCCCAAGGTGGGGAAAGCAGCTAGGTGGGAAAAGGAATGGCTCTTTCTCTTGAGCATCCCTTCTGGCGGAGTCCTGCTTCGGCTGTGCCACATCTCATCTATGAGCTGAGGCTTGCCCAAGCTGCGGTCCCTCTTGCAGCCAATGCCTGGGGTGAAGGTGAACGCAAAGTAAAGGCAGATTTATTGCATGACCCCTGGGGAGTCTGGTCAACACAGCAGGTTGCCTGGTAGTAGTGAAGTGTCAGATGGTAGCAGTCCTTAGAGGGGAGGCATTAAGCCTCTCGGGCTTAGTTATGCTGTGGGTCCAGCCCAGGTCAGCAGCATACCGAGTCATAAACACCAGGCTGAGGTTTGGGAGTGGTCTGTCTAACAGCTTTGGGCTTCACTTTGGATCTGCCAGTGCCAGGTCAGAAAAATCAATACAGCGTTGAGCAGTGTCTTCCTCAGCCTTTGACTTCTCCCTTAGTCTTCTGCAGGTCAGTACTGAGGGGGGCGAGACGTGTGTGTACACAGAACCTCGCAGTGCCTCTGCCAGCTGGGCATAAACAGAGGGCTGGAGGCAGCCTGGGTGGCTGTCAGACTGGAAGAAAACCTGCCGCAAAAAAATAACAGATAATTGCATGACTTCCCCCCTCCCCTTCTGTAAATATTCATCATAAGCAGTTAAAAGGGAGCAGCTGCGGAGTATGAATCCTGGCTTGTCATTGTCCTTCATCAGGAGGACAGCCCAGTCATCACTTAAATATCCTTCCCCTCTCTCCAGCCCCCTGCTGCCTCCGTGCGCTGCATCCTTATGCTGCCGGGGGTTCGTAAAGAGCATATAGACAGGGATGCAGCAAACGTATGCTGTGCCTGTGACCGTAATTTCAAATGAGCTCGTCAGGCACTTAAGGACAGAAGCTACTACCAGGGTAGGAGCAGTTGGACAGATGCAAGGTGGCCATGTGGAGGGATTGCCATCACAGGTTTGGCCTCTTGGAGGGAGGAGTGAGCAATGGGGTCAGAAGAGGTCGCAGCATCTTCAGACATTGATGCAGCAGCGTGGCTCCTTGTGTCCTGTCCCCAAGAATGCCATCAAATACAGGCATGTCATCTTGAGGGCCAACAGGTAGCCAGGAGCTCTGTGGATGGAGCCATGAGGGTCCTGTGTGCTTGGCAGGGAAATGAGAGGTGGCAAATTCTCCTCGTTGCAGGACAGAAAGAAACAGTGGTGTGTGGGAGGGATGCAGGTGGCTGATGACTTGCCCACCTACTTTGGGATCCAATGTAATTGCAGTGTTTATAGGCAGGTTATCAGCCACAGAGCACAGCAAATAGGTGGCAACTTGGGGGATGAGGACATTTTGTCATTTTTGTTTTGTTTTTCTCAAGAGCCGTGAGATGTTGTGACATCCCTTTACATCAGATGCTTATGTTCCCAGGCTGACCCAGGTCACCAAGTTTCCTCCTAGACTCAGCTCTGGGCCAGCAGGGATGTGTTGCATCCTTACCCTTGTGGGATTGCAGGTGGACAGGCTTTGGTTGAGAGCTGTAGTGTGTCCTCAGCGAGGATGGGCAGACACTGCTGCACTGTATCGCAGTGTCACAGCACAGTTATTCTCTCCTGGTGTCACACATGGGCTGCGGTGGCAGCATTCCCTTCAGCAGCGGAGGGATGGAGGGCAGGCGGGTGGGCACAGCAGGAACGGGGCTCTCTGAGGGGAGCAGAGGCAGTGTCCAGTTCCCATGCCCTGGCCACAGCAGTTTCTCTTCTGCAGCTTCTCTCTTGGCAGCTGAAATCAAACCCTGAGTGGCCTGGCAGTTTTAATACCAAGGACATAGCTTGCCTGCCTAAATCTTTGCCTTTGTCTTAGAAGTCACGACTTCTCTGAGCTTGCTGCAGAGAGTGCCGGATGAGGCTGCTCTGATCACCAGGAGAGAACGTTTGCTCGCCCCTGCAGCTGGTGGGCTCCCCGGGCTCCTTCCTTCAAACCTGTGGCAAAGGCACATGCCGCTATTTTCTTAAGCTACGTTTTTCCCACTAAGGTTTTCTTCTCACATACAATAGGGTGAAGAAGGGTGTGTGTTCTCTGTTCGGTTTGCCTCTGATTGGGGGTAAAGTTTGTTTAGCTGTAGGTCTGGTGCCTGGGATTTCATCTGCAGGGACCGGGCTCCTGCTGTGACTGGGTGCTGGTGACCTCTAATGGACAGCTCTGAAAAGCCTCTCACTGAGGGATGGAGGCCTTTTAGACACGGGGTTTTACTGTTACGGTCATTTTTATACATAGCTACTGTGGATGTGGTATTAGAGATGTCTTGCACGTCTTGAAGGTAGTCCTGTTGCTTATGGCTTGTGTACTTGCTTTTGCATTTCTATTCCTTCTTAGCCAGCAGGAAACACCAGCAGCTGAAACACCCCAACCTGTTGATCTTTATAGTGCATCCATTTTCCTTGGCATCTGGAGAGTGGGGAGGATGAAGGGGATGTAGGAGGGACAGATGGAAAGTGAGGACTGTAGTCAGCTGCTTAGTCCTCTTTAAATAGCACTTTACCAACCGGGGAGACCACCGTGGCTCTATTGTGTTTCCTGAATCTGTTTGTGATTTGAAGCGCACAGATCTCTTTAAGTGCTGCTTTGTTTTTAAAAATTGCAGTAAAGTTAAATCCACGTGGAAGGTGAGGAGCCTTTCTTAGCCCCTAAATTAAGGGAGAGAGCTCAGGACTGTTTGCCAGCCCACCCAATGACGTACCCTGCAACCCTTACACTCATTGCTAGTAAAAGTGTTTGACATCCTGAGACACCTGCTGAAAGCAAATAATTTGTGCTTACAAGTTGATGGGTGTTGGGAGCATTTGATATCTCTTTTCCTGTATTCTCTTATGGCTCCTTTTTTCTTTTCTCTTTGGCTCTTGTGTCTCAGGGTGAACTCTAGTGGTGGTCCAAAGGTGTGCTTTTTCAAAGGGGTGAAAGAAACAGCACTTTGGCTCTCCCTGTATCAGCCTCTTTGGGATGCCTAAAATACAGCACCTTATTCAAAGGACATGTGATTAAATTAAAAGATGGCAAGCTTGGATCTAAGCTCCAGATCATCGCTAAGGGAAAGCACATCGTAAAACTAACTCCCTGCCCCAAAACAGCACCGAAAGCAGGATCTCTGCAAGATTCGTTTGGGCTGGGCGTGAGAGGTGACTGAGGAAATCCAGAGGTTTCAGAATAATATTATTTACTGATAGTATGCTAAACCTTATGCTTCTGTTCCTCAGCCAATTTCTATTTATTAGGAACATGGTAAGACTAACACAGAAGATCAATGCTTCCGCATCATTTACTTTATCTATAGCATCTGGTAGTGGCCATAGAAAGACCAAATTGGAGAGGCTCTTCGCCTGGGATGGCAGCCCTAGGCTTTGCCAGGGAGCTACACGTCTCCTGCCCTTGCTCCCTCCTTACTTGTGGCTGCCTGCGATGTTTACAGGAAGATTAAGTGAACTGGAGGGTGGGCTGATCCGTGGTGTGACTTATGGCTTCCTGTTCCAGATGTGTGAGCAGCTGGCAGAGTAAATGGGGGCTGTCATGTTGTAACCGGGACCTCCCGTCGGCTCGATTGTACATCTCTCCTCCTGCGGCAGGTTGGGGTGCCTGGGGAGGTGGAGGGGGGGGACCCTTTTTGGAGTTGATGGTGCTCCCCTTACCGGTTCTCAGCAGCTCCCCAAGAACAAGAAGCACCTTCCACGCTGGGGCATTTCTGAGACAAGCTCAACCCCACGAGCTCGAAAAGCAAATGAAATAGCCTGTGCTTTGGGATAGCAATAATTCAGGAGGCAAGGCTGAAATAACTAAATATTAATGGCTCCTTTAGGTGGGTCCTGAAAGGTGGCTATAATGATCTTGCACCGGTGAGGATGGCGCAAGGTGGGGTAGCAGGAAGGGAAGGGAGATTGAGGGTGGCGAGGGCAGATATAACCCAGAGTAATGACGTGGGGCTGAGCAGGGGAAATGGAGCCTGCGGATCAGCAAGGGATTACTGCTTTATTAGCCTCTGGATTAGTGTCCCAGGGCCAGAGACTGCAGAATAGACTGTACTGAATTATTCCTTATCAGCTGGTGCTGACTGACTGACTCCGGTCTGTCCCAGTAAGCTCCTTGGTTTGGGGAGGTATTTTCTGCATTCTGGCTGGTATGCCACAGCAAAGGGCTTGGAAAGCGATGGCTTTTAGGAACAAAAAAGCCACATGGAGATGAGAAATTATAGGAGGACTCAGGGGGTGAAAGAGTCACACAGTAGTTGCTCAATACTCTCCTTTTTCTTCCTTAAATTGGAAGGGCTCTCTTATCTCCAGATCAAGTCTCTCAAGACATAGCTGGAGATTTCCAGTCTTTGATAGCGATAGCTTTGATTCCAACACCTTTCCATGTTCCTATTTATTCTTCAAAGGTGAATTCAGACTAGGCAAATCTGCTTCGGCTACAGGTCTCAAATGTCTGGGGATATAATTTTAACCACAGAAAACAGTCACTGTATTGATATATGTGTGTGAATGAGGAAGAGAAACAGACTGTGTAAAGAAAAGAGGGCAAGTATGCCTGCAGCCTTCTTGTAATTGTGCTGTGAGGTTGGAGGAGGCAAGGACAGAGGCAAAGGTGGCAGAAAGTGATATTGCTTCAGCAGGGGATGCACCTCGCTCTGAGCCAGCAGCAGTTTCTTACCAGCCATGAGTATTATGATCCCGGTTTTTGGACAAAACGCCAGCCCAGGTGTCCCACTTGCTCCTCACCTCTAGAGATTTTTTTTTTATGCAACTTTCTCTGGACACAAACTGGCTTGCCTAGCTGTTTGGGAGGAAGGGTGAATTACACTTTGCATTTCTACTGTCCTATGTTTCTGACACCTTCCAAGCCTGTTGGAAGCATAAAGAGGTATGGGACTACCTGCAAGAGAATTTCTGGTTCCAGTGCGGCGATGCACCATGGAGAAGTGCTGTGTATTGTAAGATAAGGACAGGAAATCCCTGTTGCAGGGGTATTGCCCTTGGTCTGTGGAACAGGTTTAGGCTCTGCAGTACCAAAGATGGCGTTACGCTAATGTTTCCAGCCTTTATTTGCAAAGGAAAGCTTCCAAGCATGAACCAATTACAACTTCATGCGCTTAACAGGCTTGAAACAACAAACAACCAGAATTAAGGCTTTTGAGCAGAGCTGACTCCCCCAGGCATCCATCACCAGCAATTTCTGAATAAAATGCTGGTCATTTGAATACGTGAAATTTGTTATGATGCAAACAAGTGAGAGCTGGGCACTCACAGGCAACGAGGAAAATGAAGAGCCACTAACAGCAAAGCCTGTAACATACACTCTGTGATGTAGCATGCAACAGTGAGTTTCTATACGCATAATAACAATTAAAATTGTAGTTCCTGGATAAGTGTGGTGGCCTGCCAGCAACTTCTATGCAAATCCCCAAGCTCCAGTAGCTAGGGGGCATCATGCCCCTTAACTAGCTAGTGCGGTCCACAGCCAGAAACAGAATTCCTCCCTGCTCCACGCAGTTACACTGGCATATGGGGGACTTCATTTCCATCATACTGCCAACTACAGTCATTAGAGTAAGCGACCGCAATCTGTGGCCTGACTGACCCCTCTCAGACACCATACCGAGTGCTCCTGGCCTAACAGAAGTGTTAGAAGCAGTTTTGCGCAGGGGCTATGATCGTGCTGGCTCTTGAGAAATATTAACCTTCACTGGGCTTCACTGATTGTTGCTCAGCTGGGAGACATTTGAGGAAATGCAGGTGATTCAGAAATGAATGTTGATGACTCACTGGGTAACACCTGGGCCCTCTCCAACACTGTGGTAGAAGCATTTTGCTGCCAGAGGTACTGTATTTTCATTTAGAGGTAAACCCAAAGGCTTAGTCGTTAGTGATGCCGTAACGTCTTCCACATGAGTGTGAATGCAATCCTCAATGTTCCACTGAATTTCACCTCGAGAAAGTAGTATTCTGCTGAGTTGGCATTTGTTCTGTAATTCAACTAGAACAGTTACTCTTCATTTTCCTCTCTCTGACTCGGCTATATAGTTTTATTATGTGCTGTTATATAACTTAGTTCTGATGTGAAGCCAGCTATATTTCAGAGTTAGATGAATGATCCCAATATAATATGCATATATGTCTGCAAAGCACTTTGGATAAAAAAAGCTAAGAAATGCAGGTTATTATTTTGCCTTTCCCTGGGTTTTACTTTGTCGCATGCTATTTAGCAACTTCGCTGTTGTTCTGTCTCAATGCCTTGTTGAATGAAGTGTTCTAAACAGTTTTGGGAGCGCTGGCACATTTTATTAATTGCTTTTTACAGGTTGTTTTTCTGTCTCTCTTGAAACTTCCCATTTCACAGAAATAATGAAAAATAAATGTTTTAAGCTAAAGTTTCAGCAACCAAGGCAGGAGTGGAAAGAAAGCACAGCAAAATATTTGGCCAATTTTAAGCCAAGATTTGGGACGGACGTGATACCAGAGACTCCTGTCACTAGGGCTTCCTAAAGTACAGGAATAATAATAACTGGAAAGGAGAAGAGATGGGTGCACAGTGTTCCAGGAAGGATAAAATAAACCAGCAACCCATCTGGATCTCTAACAACTTCTCAAAGAAGGGTTTTGTACTGAGATTTGTTCTGACAGCAGTGTTTTGAAAATGTTTAGGACTCTTGCCATCACATTTCTTTTAAAGTCCGATTACCTTATGTGACATATCCTCGGCTGTTGTAAATTGATACCGCTTCATCAACTTCAGTGGCATATTGTCAGTGTACATCGGCAGAGCATTAGCCCTCTGCATCCAGACACGTTGCCTTGAGCTGGGTTGGGATCTCATCATAAGTCATTATGAGCCTGATGAGAGAGTGCTGAAGGGAAGACACAGGTTATGATAGGTCGTGGTGAGGACTGACCCAGTAAGTGGAACTCATTTCTTTTTGATTTATTACTAATTCCAGTTTCTCTGTATGATTTTGGTTCCAGGACACACTATCTTCTGAGATATAAAAACTTGTAGATACTAAGACCTCCTCTTTTGTAAGCACAGGGATGATATTGGTTCTGATGTTCTGACCAGAACCAATGTGAAAAACTGTATTCATCCCACCAAAACTCCCCTTGAAACTCATCTTTGCTGCTTGTCATAAGGCTACTGTACGATACATGCTGCAGTGTTTTATCATAACTCAAAAACAAGACTATCTCTGTGAAAGATGGTTTGAAGCGTCCTTTGACATCCATTAGTGTGAAATGTGCCATGGAAATGTAAATCATGTCACCGATTGTCAAGAAGCACCTGGCCTTCAGAGAGTGTCCTGCCGCATTACTGAGGGAGGGGGCAAGGAGGCCAGCAGGGCAAGGCAAAGGAGAAGCTGAACTTTTCACTTCACTTAAAGGACTCTTGTCTGCAGGCTAGCATTCAATACCCCTCTGGGACTGGAGCTCCTGAATGCAAGAGCCACAGTGCTGCTCGGTTGGTGGACATGGAGGAGAACATTGCCCTTGCTCCTCTGACACTGTACAACCAGTGCTCCATCACCTGGTGGGCAGATCATTCTCCCTGCGGGTAATGCTTCCCACAAATACAGAAATGTTTCACTCTCTGGACTCAAGCAGACACTGTTTTCTCTTTGGTTTGGGGGCCTGAGCTGGAAAGGCTTCCCCATGCTGGTAGCACCAGGGAGCACGGTGCTGGGACTCCTAGTCTGGCTCAGTAGGAGTGGGCTCAGACGCACACCCAACCGTCATGGTGGAGTTTTTCCTGCCTTATTCCAGAGCTCAGATGGCCACACTCAATAGTATCAGTATGTCTTCCAATGTGAAAAGTAATATTTCCAAGGGCTATTGATCTTCTGTGTAAGGGCATTGGCTGACTTGCCCAGGTAGGTCAGGTATAAACCTCTGCTGTACCCTAAGGTACTGCCCTCTAAGCCAATGATGGGCCAATATATCTCCTGTGATGATCCAAGGGCAGCTCACTGTCAGATGACTGGTGCTACGAAACAGCCACTGAGAGCTTCCGTTTGAAAGTATTATGACTCATTTTTTGATGCAGCTTAGTCAATTGGCAGGTTGCAAAGGTCAGACCACGGCATCTCTGAGTACTTCCTGCAATGTCTTGTTTAAAAAAAAAACAAAAACAAAAACAAAAAAACCCCCAAAACAAAAACCCCAACACAACAACAACAAAAAAAATCCAAATACATTATCTTCATCCAGTCTGAATCCCAACCCATGATACTCACCCCAGAAGTGTTATTACTAAGAAAGTGAGCCTTTTTCTTGAAAAGCTGCATCTTTCACTGGAGGGTGATTCTGTGATTGATTCTGTATCCTTCCTCACATCCCTTCACCTTTTCTTAATTTGTGGCTAGCCCTAGGTCAGGTGGGTGATTTGCTTCTTAGTGCTTCTTCAAGGCTCCCAGTGCAGACATCAGTTTTCTCAATATGAAGTGCTATGGTCTACAGCAAGTCTGGTCATCACTAGGAAGACTCTGTGAACTGAGGATATTTGCTATTTTGTCCCAGAAAATAAATCCTAATCTTCTAGGGTAGGCACAGGCTTCAGGCTGTCCTTAGGCTAAAGGAAGTAGATTCAAGTCTTGCTAAATGGAGCACTTCCCAGGGACATTAGAAAGCAGAGAGTGGACTACTTTGCCTCTATATCATGTATGTCTTGAACCTACCAATGCATGTATGTCAAACAGATAATGTGCAGGTCTTTAGGCAAGAATCCTGATTCACTCAGCCTTGCAAATGGTTCCCTTATGAACTTTGCTTGAAGCCATATGACTTTGAAAGTGGGAGCTCCTTAAAACACATTGTTCAATTTCTGTCTAACAGTTGAACTTGTACGGATGGGAACAAGTGCAGACTGTGTTATGAACGAGGATTGCTTGCCCTGTTAAAAGTAAAGCTTATTGGAAAAGGAGCCTTTTCCCTTAGCAAAATGGTTTTCCACCAATATTAGGCGGGTCCATCTTACAAGGAGATGATGCAGCTGAGAGAAAGAGGATTTGAAAATACTATTCATGCTCACATATGAGAAGCATGTTGTATAAAGATTTTGCTGCCGTGCATCTGCAATGTTTGCTCATTGATAAAGCTACACAGATTATTTAGCACTGACTGTCACACTCTTGCTAATACTGTGTGTGCTACTAATATGCCAAGTGCTATTAAATAACTCGGGTGTTGTCAGAGCCCAATTTTTCTAAGAGCTGCAATATCCGAATTTTGGTATAATGAGAGACTCCTAATCATGTATAAGATAACCCTTCCTTGTCAGGAGAACATATTGTGCCTCTGAAGTAAACATTTCTGCAAAAGTGGAATATTTTCTTATACTCTCCCCCAGTGAGTTAGCCCCTGTGTCTACACAACTCATGTACATGTGCATACAGCATGAAGAATTGGCAGTGTCTATGTGGTAATGATTTTAAGTAGCTTCGCATCCAATTTTGAAGCCTTCTAAATCCCCTCAGTAACAAAGTCCATTCTCTTGATTTTTTGTTTGTGTGATGTGTGGCCAATAAACCATATTTCTGGCAATTTAAAGCTGTTTTGTCGGAATGAAACTCTAATATCAACTGTGCTGTTTGCTTTTTGCAAATGGTTCTTTCCCAGGCTCTATCTCAAAAGAGACTTGGCCTAGAAACTCTGTTTCTGCAAGAATCCTTGATGATATGCTGACATAAAGTGTAACTTCAGATCAAATTAGGAAATGTTTTTTAAGCATTTGGCAATGCCTCTTTGAATTTTTGCAATACAACTGGCTGCGGACTGAAAAGGCAGAATTTTGCAGAGCATCCAGCACTTGCCTAACTTTTCTGATCCACACCTGCTTGGATTTCTACGGAGTAAAGGCTGGACAACACAAAGCCCACTTAAAGATCCTAATCAAAAGGTGCTGTGGAAGAGGGACTGAGGTTCCCAAACTGCGTAAGCCCCGCTGCTTGGGTTGAGAGCTGGCAGTTGGACTACACGCTTGTTAAGGTTAAATTCCACCAGCTGAACCAGTCAGGACCAAATTGGTTATGTGCTGTCCTGGCACTGCCTGTGAATTTGGTGAGCTCTGATTGAGCCCTTCTCCCTTGAGAGGGGACTGATGGGCTCTGCCCGAGAAGCTAGTGGAGCTCATAAACTCCCTTAGCCAAGCTGTTTGATTTTACGTTCAAGAAATAGCCTTCTGACCCAGCCGGTGCTCTTGCTGATTGCAGCATGCCAAAACAGTCCTGGCAAGAGGAGGTGCTTATTTAAGAAGCTTTTGCTTCTTTAACTTTTGGTGTATTTTTGATGAACTTTGTAGGATTCACCTATGGCCTTGCAGGGGTTACAACTGCCCACTCAGGCAACAGCTGGGGCTTCTCTTGCTGATTCCCGCGAAATCAAGGAGCCTACTCTCTTCTCTGTTAGCCTGCTTGACTTAGATATTCTGGTCTGAAGTCAATGAGGGTGGTTTTAAGTACTTTTTGTCATCCAAGGTATGAGTAATTCCAGAAAGGCAAACTCAGCTTGCCCTTTCTGCAGATTAAAGCTAGTTAAAAGCTACACTTTTGAAGTAAAGGGATGCAGAGGAAGAGTACGGAAGAATGACATGGGGTCCCACCAGGGATGTCAGATTGCTGAAAACTGACCCAGGGTTTGATGGAACCACTTTGTGCCTGTGGCATACCTGATGCACAAGGTCTTAGTCAAAGGCATCTGAAATCTATCACTTGTCTGTCACACTCCATGAACCATGGATCAGGGACTCCTGTGGCAAGACTGCAGCCTTTCTTAAGGCTGTGCATCTTTGCAATGTCACCAGCTGACCTGGGAACTGACACTCCTGTACAGTAGAATAAACCCTGACAAAACACATATGTAAGCAAATGCAATTTAGGGATTTTTTTTACTGGAGTCATGCCAAGCTACAGAAAGGTGGGAATTACCCTTCTAAAAGCAAGATCAGTTACCCCTTGTAAGGCTGGACCTGGGGTAGTGACTCTAAAAAAAGTCAAGCATTTGCTTTGTCCTTTACACCAAGGCTGTAGTGGGAATATTTTTGATGGTGCCACTGGGAACAGCATCTGGCCTATTCCAATTGCAAATCACATCCCTTCTGCACATAAGATTCAGTCTTAATTAATATCAGTGATGTCTTAAAAGGAAAAATTGAAGTCTGAATGCAGACCTCTCTAGATCTCTAAAGTAATGTCCTGCACGTAATTTTCCAGCAAAATGGATTCAGGAAAATGTTCTTTGTGCTTTAACAGTCTCAGCAATAACTTCAACTCATGTTGCAGTTCAAGGGGCAGCACAAGATTCTGCAAGGGCATGAAAATACTGTCTTTTCTTAAGTGTTATTGACAGATGTACATTGTTGATGTTGCTAGTCCAAAAAAGCAAAGTTATTTTGAAAAAGGAAGCCATACTGCAGGAGATGAGTCTACTTTTCCTCTTATGCATCAGCTTCTAGCCAGAAATATATTGGCTAAACTGGAGAGAGAGAGGGTTAGAATCATAGAATCGGGGAGTGTAGAGGAAGGGAAACCATGAGGGTGTGCAGATTGTATTCTTATGCCTCAGATGCTGCCCTTCACAGCATCGCATTGCATCCCCTGCAGCCGCGCTCTGAGCTGAAGCAGAAGCTGTGTGAAAGCTGCCCAGAGTACTCTTTCTCTTACTAAGAGCCGCAGAGTATTTAGTCTACTATTCTCTTGCTTTCCCTACCTCCCCTTCTAGCAGAAGAGAGAACATGAAATTGAGTGGGTCTGCTTCCCTGAATAATGCCCTGCAACCTCTGTGGATCTCGCTGCTTCACCCACCCACATCCTAGTACTGAAGTTTAGATGCAGGAGCAGTCCCCCCTCCCCCTTATGAAACAGGAGATCACAGAAAAAGCTTTTGGTATGATATATGAGCCAAAGTCAGGGACTGCAGATGTCACCAGGTCAAAAACCAAGAGGGCATCCCCACTGGCGGTGTCTGCGCTGGCCAATTCTTAATGCCTCTTGCCCACGCATTGCTGCTGGTGGAAGTGGTTGGTGCACTGATGTCAGCAAGTCACTGGTGTCCCTAGCATTGCCACCTCATACTGCGTCAGTTTGCTCACTGTAACATAACTGAGATTTCTCTACGCAGTATGAGGAAGCCAAGCTGCACCCGTACAGACATACGCTAGGTAGATTAAACCACAGATAGGAAATATCTGCAGCGAGAACACAGAGGCGCAGCCATCTTTGCAGGTGTCCTACCATTAGCTGGCCACACACCCCAGTGTCTGCACAGCCTGCCTGCAATGGCTGCCTCCGCTGAAGCTAGCCTGCATGGCCTGCGGTCACGTCTCCTGCTGCAGTTCAGGTGGACCTGGAGGGATAGGAAGGCAAACAGCCCCATGCCACATCTGCAGATGGTAATGAAAATAGTGTTGGCTGGACCAGATGTAGAAAGGCCTTGCTCTCCTTCTCTGTGCTGCTGTTGTCACCCTCTCTGGGGTGGCATTGTCACCGCAGGTCAGCTGATCACTGAGCTTTCGTTGCAGCAGTGAGCATGATGAATGATGTAACATGGTCCTTTGAGCCTGGGCATCAGGAAACAGGGCTACGAAAGGAAGGTCATCGTTGCTGGCAGAGCTACGGCTGAAAAAATGTCAGTGGGAGCAGTGGCCAAAACAGGAGAAAAAAGAGAAATTGCTTTTCAGTTCTTTGCCAGGAGATGATACGGTTCTCCTAGTGTGGGTCGCCCTTCAAGAGAGGGTGATGGCAGGGGCTTAGAGATCTAGACATAGTTCTTGTCTTTGCCAAGGGACAACCCCCTGCGGTTCTCGGACCTATTTTTTCAGCTCCACTCATCTCCCTGTGTTTACTATGAGATATGCTTCCCACATGGGAGTGTTTTGTCAGGCTAAATTCAATGATGCCAATGAGGTTCCTGGACACAACGATGACAGAGGCCATTAAAAGGATCCAGTTAAAATTCATCAAAATTTATGTAGCACAGTGGAGTTCAAGGGAACGCACTGGAAAATCGCCTGTCATACTTCTCTCTCATTAGTCTGAATTGCATTCAGAGGGATATGTTGCTGTAGTGCAACCATGTGTGTGTATATACATTTATATGTATTTATATGTATATAGATTAATTTTTTCAACAGAGTGGAAAAAGAAATAATGTAGCAGGGTATAGCTAGTATCTACATAGATTTCTGTATCTTTCGCAAAGTGAGGACATTTCTTTTTTCCTTTTTTTTTTTTTTTCTTCTCCAGAATATAGCTAGTGGTAATCTTCCTCTTGTCATCTAATCGTAAATAAATCTTCTGTTTTGTTTAGTAATTGAAATTGGCATTTTTGTGTCTGCTGCTCCTAGGCACTGCACTGCAGGAATCAATATCATATGTGACAGTAGCAATTGATTTGTGAGCAGTGGCACCCACACTGAGGATTTCAGGCCTCAGGGATCAAATACCTTGAGAGAGCAGTAAAGTCATTTTAAATCAGGAGGGTTTATGCGGAAAGGGAGATGATACCCAGGCTACATCCTGAAGCCTAGTACAACGAACAAATCGATTCCTTGCTTTGTCATAGATTTTCTGTGTGGTCATATACAAGTACTGAAAATTATCACAAGTGTAACTTAATTACGCTGTAAATTTTGCACCATCCAAAGCAGCACCTTGACTGGTCTTTGCTTATTGCTTGCATTGGTACTGACAGCTGAGGATTATAACCAAGGCACATCCTCAGTGTAAGCAGGTCAAACGTAGGCAGTGGTTATTTGGAGGTGAACCTGAGCTTGGTGCTGGGTTCCTCCTTTCTCAGGGGGTTGTACCTGGGTGAGCTGGCAGGGATAGGACAGCCCAACCTCTGAAGAAAGACTGAAAGGATTGGGAAGAAATTTCCTCAGTTGTCCCCTTTTACTGAAACCGTATGTGAAGGTCTGTCAGCAAGAGGATCCTTAAGTATTATTAATGAATGATTGTCACTGGCAAGGTTATTAGATTTGCAGACGCTTTGGTTCCTTCCTCCTTTGTCCAGGTGGCAGAAGCTTTCTCTGACAAAATGTGCAATCCGTGGCTGTTCCTTAATTTCAAATTCTAGTCTCAGTGGGATTGCAGCAGATCACAGCGTTTGGTGGTATACCCTAGGCTTCTTTAAGGGGAATAAGTGAGAGGTGGAGAGAGCATGAAACTCTACCTCAGCTGTCCGGATAAAATCAGGCAATGCTTCTACTGTTCTCAGCACTTCCAGTCTGAGATATTCCTGGCATGCTATTCTTTTGTGTACATTGGTCTTGTGAAGCATGGCCTCTTCAGATGAAGAGGCAGGGATTAATGAGCCACATGGAAACACTAATTTGTCTGAGTTAGAGGAGATTAGCTTTGCTTAGACCATTAACATAATTAATCTTGAGACTAGAAATGTTCATTCGGTATTGCAGACTTACTGGGTTTTTTTCAGAAGTTGTAGTCCAACACTATTAAACGAGAATTTCAAAATATACCTTTTATTTAAAAATGTGATCTCTCTTCTTTGAAAGCATATAGAAGCTACAGGTACGTAGAATAAAGATAATATCTCATTGCTGGGATAATTTATCCTGCTGTAGCATCTTGTGGAATCCCAAAGTGGTCAGTTCCTCTGGGAGCATCAAATCAAGGGCTGCATATAAGGTTTATTATGCTAAGGGGCAGAAAGGAAGGTAACCTCCCAAATAAGTTGCAGAGCTGGAATCTTTGCTCGTGTCTGTGCCTTTCTGTCCCATCACACTGTCTAGGGAAACGTTTCTGTCTTTTTGCTTTTCATCTTTTCCCTATTGCGAAGTCTCTTCTCCTCCCTCATATCAAAAAGGACTTGAAGTCCAGCCATGGGAATCATTTGCAGGTGTCAGAAGAGGGGTGCTCCGGATCCCAGAAGTATTCATAGTGAGAACACCACTGCCTTTAAGAGGACAGGTAGGTGAGGAGTACAAGGCTCTTGTCCAGCTGGGGAAAGCCATTTTCTTTGCATTTTGTGGAACAGTAGCTGGCTTGGAGGAGAAACTAGGAAAAGAAAAAAGCGGGGCTGATGAGAAAGAGTTCACCTTTACCCCATCAGACTCTTCAGAACGAGTCTGAGGTTGCACCTGTTTCTGTAGCTGTGCACCTCCAACCACAAAATAGTTTTCTTTCCTTACACGGTCTTGAGGTTTGGTGTCAATGCAGTACAGTTAGTTCAGCTTGCAACCAGCTTGACTTTAAAAATTCTGTTTCAAGACTTCTATCTGAAAAAGTATAAAACATTAAGGGACTGGTGCTAAAATGAGTGTGCCGGCTGAAGCTGTTATGGGAAAGCCTTTGTAAAAACAATATTGGGATATAGCTTGTGTTGTTCTTTGATTTGGTTTGAGGGAATTCAGAAACTCTTCTGGAAACATTTTTTAACGTGGAGCTGCTAAGTGAACTTGTTCTAACAATGTTCCAAAATGGAGCATTGAGCTTTATAACCTTAGACACAGGGTTTTATTTCCAGCTCTTTGAGAGCGATGGGAGGAGCAGCTTTCCTTCTGACATTTACTTTAATTCATAAAAATTACAGGCATCTGCCAAAATATCTTAAATTGTGGAGGAGGTGGAAATTGGGTCACGGAGAAAGATTAATGTTGAACAAAAATATTTGCCAGTAGTTTAAGATGAGAAAGGGAAAACTGTGTGTGCTGCAGAAGAACAGGCTGTCTGCGGTGTTTTTGCACAACCACGACTGGTTCATTACCTTATCTGAGAATGAAAAGAGAGGGCTAATGTCAGGATAATTTTCTTTGTGCTTGCTTGCTCTTCATCTTCATCTTTTATACATCATCAGATCCCCGCGTCCCAACCTTTTGATGAGGATTACTCGAATTTATTTCGGGCACCTTTATGGTTATGTCAAATTCTCAGCAGACAATCCTTCCATAAGGGTCATATCTAATAAATGCAAAAAGCTTTAGACAACTCGCTAGCAGCAGCCACAGCGGAAACCTTCTAGTGACTCCTCTGGGTGGAAGGAGGGAGGAAGGCAATGTGCCCACAGTGGATTTTAATATATTCATCAGTGCCAGACAGCTTCTGATTAACAGCAGTTGTCTCTTTCACTGAAGCATGACGATCAGGGCCCATCCATCCTCCCTCTCTCTCTGTGCTGCCTTCCAAACAAACCTCACCAGTCACTTACTCTCCCATTAGTCCTTTATCAGACGGTGTTTAAACCGCCACTTGAAATCAGCCACATCGAGTCTATTATTGGCATATCCACTCCTATTTCCAGTTCTCAGCTTCTCCAGTCGACGAACTTCTGCCATCATCACGTGTATTCTTCAGCACCCTCAACGGCATCAGCCAATTCTCTTCATATTGGCAAGTAAATCTACTTAACCCCTTGTTGTCCTCTCTTTCCCCTTCTGTTCGAGGCTCTGTTTTGCCTTTCAAGGGAGCAGACACTGCTGTGTGGGCAGACTCCACCAGCCACAGAGGTCGAGCTGTCCAGGCAGAAGCACCTGGAGGCATGGCTCCATCCCAGAGCTGCTGCCGGTAAATGTCCGCAGATGCCGCAGCACTGCGTGCGCAAGGGAAACACCATGGTTCTCCCTCCCAGGCTGTTTTGGAAGGGGCATAGCAAAAGTTGTGGCTGCCATGGCATATCAAACACTCTTTAGAGAGGAAGATCATTCATTCGGTATGGAATAATGTATAATTGATCCACTGGTAATATAAAACGCCCTGAGAAGTGTTGTTTTGTGTTAAGTGTAGCTGGCACCTGTATGTAATACAAGAGTTGTTTACCTGAAAGGACACTTTGGGGTTGAAATTGGTACAAAATTTTGAGAGCGTGGGAGGCAGGGCTGTCTCCATAAAGATCCTGTGTTTCTGTAATGTTCTCTGTTACACACCAACACCCCTTCTCCTAATAGATACTAAAGTGCTTAAATAGCTATACAAATTATACTTGAGCCACAACTGAAAATGCTATTTCTGAGGTTAAATTCAGTTGTCTCTCAGCAATGTTATATGTCAGTTAACAACAGGGGATGAAACATACTTTCAGTAGAATTGCAAGGAGGCCTTTTACGTTAAGTGACATATACTGGAGTTGTGGTTAAAATGCAGGGAGGGCTTTTTACTTGTGAAGATTTGCCACAGACAAGGTTACCACAAAAAAAATAATCAAGCATTCAGAATTTCTCTTCTGTGCTGCCTCTGCTAGACAGTGTACAGAAACCCTTGTTTCCTCTACATCTTGTTTATCAGCTAAATATTAGCTTAAAAGGAAGGATGTCATGTATGAATTACAACCTCTGTTCTCTTCAGTGCATGGGTATTTTTAGAGGTCTCTGAGTCAACCATTCACCTCCATCCAACCTGAATGAATCATATTGGTGACACCTTTTGCTGGAAGGATTCAATTCTTTTCTCTGCTGCAAACTCCCTGTCATAGAAAGAAGAAGGATTTGGGTGGTTCGGCACACTCTTGTGCCGGTGGATGCATTCTGCTTTACTGAAGGTCAGGTTGCTTGTATGTGTTTAGCGACCTGTCTGAGGAGATGTCTTAAGTTCTGGCTAAGACTCTACAGAGACCATGTCATAAGTGTCTACTCAGGAGATATTCTAAGAGTGAGAACATACCAAGAACTTGAAGGCAGAGTTGTTTCTGTAGTCCACGGGATTGTTCAAAATATGTGTATGTACCTGGCCTGTCCTGGCAGGGTTAAGTTAAACCATCTATTTTAGTTACCATTGAGTTAGTTTAATTTGTCATTGCTGTGATAGATGGGGTAGCAAAATCCGTTTGGCTCAGTTGCATGGTTCACTGGGGACTGCACAGTTCCTAGGAGTGGTCAGCAACCACTCCTGCACCAAGTCCTTTGGCCTTGCAACAGGTTCGCTCTGACGATAATGGAAAATTTGCCTATTCTGTTTTGGTTTTGTAGCCAGGAAAGAAACTGCCAGCTGTTTTATAAAGCTATGCAGAACATATACTGGCAAGCTGCCAGGAGGAAAATTTCTGATTGCTGTAGATGGACAGTGAGGCTGTGGATTGTAAAACATAGTGCTTCAGAGTCTATTTAGTCCGTGGTATGAAAAAAAAAAATTGTAAAATAATGCTTTAAAAAGTCCATCACTTAGAAAAGTAGAGACTTGTTTAGAGTTCTTATAAATCGGGTTTTGTATCGCATAGAATATTTCCAAGTTTAGGGTAGCAGTTTGCCTCTCGTGCAATAAACATTTCCATAGATATTTCACTTGAGTCCTTTTTAGCTTTTGATCCTAAACCTTCCACCTCTTGCCTGCTATTTCCTATAGCTGCCCATGGGCATCCTTCATCCTATCCCTTTATGTATTTCCCCAACTGCTATCCTGATGCTTAGCTGATAAGACATCTTTGTTTGGAGGTATCTAAAAGACATGTAGATGTAGTGCTGAGGGATGTGTTTTAGTGGTAACTTGGCAGTGCTAAGTTAACGGTTGGATTTGATGATCTTAAAGGTCTCTTCCAACCAAAGTGACTCTTTGATTCTATAATTCTATTTTTCTGTTATGAGAAGATCAGATTATTGGGAAATGCAGGGACAACCCACAGACGCAAATACAGATGAATGTGCAGATAGCTAAGTAACACCCAGGCAGATATGACTGTACAAATATTTGTCTTCTACACACAGCAAGTTCTTGAGGATTAAACTCGTGAACAATGGGGACGCGCTAATAGTTTTAGCAGTGACAAAGTGCTAAATGTGAGAAGTTCATTTTCAAGAGGACTGAACGGCTCTGTGTTTCTGACTGTAATTACTTGAACACTATAAACGAAATCTCATGGCCTGTGTGACATGTATTGCAAGAGAATAATGGCACAAAGTTGGAAAGGAGCCTGGTGTGTAGTCATCCTGAGAACTAGAGGTGACTAGAGGCATCCTTAAGGCTTGGAGGGCATTGTCCAGAATTTGATCAGATGCTGAATGGCGTTAACCATGATTGCCACCTGCCTTTTAATAATTTGCAGCTCCTGGACCATAATACCTATATTGGCTTGGAGACCCAGAACTGCATTTTTCGTCTCCAAGACCATGGCTTTTGGTGTAGTAACCATAAAGAATGGGCCTACAGCAGGCGGCCACACAGGACACAGAAGTACTGTTCTGCAGAGGAAATCTCCTCCAACTCCCACTGGAAATGTGGAAAGTTCTGCTATAAAAACTGTTTCCTTTTTCAGCAGTATCTCCTGAATTATCTGGAAGGAGATTCAGGATGATGGAGTCTTAATTTTCCTCTTCTGGCAAGAAGAACTGGAAGTTAGGACCTTGTCCTTGAGCTCTTTGAATGAAATGGAAGAGGAGAGCCCCTCAGGTGAAGGCAAACATGAAGACCTTGTGGCAGGAGTAAGGAAAGGATTATTTGTCTGCTGGAGCAACTGAACCGCGAGATGAGACAAAGATGTGAAAAGAAGTTGATGCCATGGGGATGGTTGAATCTAAAATACACATCAGGGAGAAACAGAAATCAACATTATACTAGATTTTCATAAAATGAAAGTTTAATTTGTGAGTCCTCATTAGCAGTGAGGCTAGAATAAATTAGCCATATTAAAATAGCTCCTGAAGGCCCCAGTTTAAATGTAGCTGTATTTTGCAGAAGGCCAGGTAACTGGAAAAGTGTGCTGAACCCTTTCTGTACAGGCTTGATTTAAGAATCAACAAATAGAGGTGGTGGAAAATGGCACAAAGGTAAAGGTAAATGACTCTTCATCTAAAACTGTACATGTCTTAACAACCAAAAACTCTGCTAGAAATAGTCACTCTGAAATGAGAATGCAGTTATTTGCATCAGCTATTTGCTAATGAGTATGCTAACATGTCTCTGATGCAAATACTTGTTGACCGAGTGAATTTTAAAAGTTTGACCAGTTTAAACGGATAATAGTGGGGGCAGGAGATGTGGGAACAAAAATAAGGAAATAATGAGGCTGCATGATGCTTTTCTGGGAGGTCTTTGTATACTGAAGTAAAAGTAATTGTAAAAGCTTAATTTAAAATGAGCAAGGAATTGTATCCAACTATATGCTAGGGTGGAGTGTATGGGATTGACCATCACTGTATTTATTTTAGATTAAGAAGATCTTTTAAATGCCATAAGCTTTCCCTGTCCAGTGCTGCTCATTTATATATAACATTGTTTTGGGACCCACTCAAATCTACAGATCAAGACGGAAAAAATTCCACACATTTCCTCATTCAACTTTCCCAAAACGTAGAGAGGGAAGCTGTGGCAGGACCCAGCCCACCAAATGAGAAGTCAAAAGGGAGAGTTGGAAAATCGTATTTAGCTCTCAAAGAGAAAATACTGAGAAACACTGCTTCACAAAAAAATTAAAAAATAAATTTGAAGCCTCAATTGAAGCTTTACAAATACGAAAATATATTTCTTCACTTCAGGTGCTGCTTCTACTTCTGTAGCTGTTGATGATTGTTTTTAAGCTATTTTCCCCTATCCAAAGGAAAAATGTGTTTAAGTTATTAACTAGAAACTCGTCTAAACTAAAGCTGAGGTTTTGACATGAAGAATAAATTTATGGAGTCGGCTTTTTGTTCAAAAGCAAACTCTTCCTACTGCAAAAACTGGCAGCAGCAGTTGCTGCTACTCCACCTTTCAGGCCCCATCCCAAGGAAGGGGAAGAGGGGAAAAATGACAGTATGCATGATATCGCAGCCAGCTATGTGGCTCCTCTTCTGGAAGGATGAAGCTTGAACTAGCTCTGCACTTCACAGGCTCCTGCAGACTGATTTTTGCAACCCGTAGGGTGGTGTACGCAATTTGAGAGAGGTGGAGCTGCTCCACCGACTGGTGACAGCTGTGGGACTGAGGGACTGTCACGGGAGAGCAATGAAACATCCACCTCTTAAGAAGGGAAGCCTGGGGGTATCAGAGTGGGGAAAGAGGATGAGAGTTAAATAGGAGATACTGTCAGCAAAAGTGCCTACAGATTTAACAAGGATTTGGTTTCTGTTTCCCAGAACACCCATTCACCTACAGAAAAAAGCATCCTCAGAAAATCTGAGTGCAACGCAGTCTTACATGTCACACAGAGTGCCACACTGTCCTTGGCACAGTCCCAGGCTTGATGTTGGCCTGATCGAAGTACCAGAAAGCGCTTACCCAGCCCGCAGCATACTAAATAGTAGCATATCTAGGTGCAGATTTACAGGCAGAGCAGCTGCCGGTTTCGAGATTCATGTAGGCTTTTCTCTCCTTCTCCACCTGCGCGTTTTATCTTCGACACCGTTCCTGTGAGCACTGCCTTGCAACCCAACGACAAGAATACACTGAGGACTAACTAAACAAGTGGGAACGCCACCTTTATATTCTTCCTCTGCTTCCTAGGGCCAGCTGGGGATGTGTTCAGCCTCTGAGCTAATTAATTATGCTGGTTTGAAATAACCCTGCAGCCATTTATTACCATTCGGTATATTCCTTCTTTGTGGGATGCAGGAGTGTGTCTGGAACGGGCATAATTCCCCATCTGTGGAGGAATGTGCTGATGTCTCTTTGAGAAAAGTTTTACGGCTCCTTTTCACTGGGAGACATGACAAAGAGTCCTTGTGGGCAACGAGCTGCCGTTTACTTGTCACATGGTAACGTGCTGCTGCGAGATACTGGTGCATAACTAGGCATTGGTCCAACTCACATGAGAATGCAGATAAGATGCAGTCATTTTGTTACATTTTACTGAGTATTTTTTAAATTATATTATGCTTATGAGAATAACATTAATATTTTAACTAACTAGAAATAAATTTAATAATTTCAAAAATATTTTAGCGATATGCCGATCTGAACTGTTACATAGCAGCTTTTTGCGAGAAGCAATATTGGCTTTCTGACTGTATACTTCCAAGCCCCAGTAACCATGCAGGATGCATTTTTTTCTTAATAGTCTATTTGAGACAAAAGCTTCTCTGCTCTGTACTTCCATGGTAGTGGCTTCTCTTTTATTCTGGAAATGCTTAGTATTTTCTTGTTGGCAGTAATGTCTCTCTGTTGGAATAAAGTGCATCTTCGAGCACCTTCAGAGTGGTCACTTACCCTAGGATGCTCTGAAATTATTTTCTACATACTACAGAACAGGATGATATGTGCAGGACACAAAAATTTATCTGGCAGAGTGACATCTCCTCCAGCAGTGTGGGTGCTCTGAATGCCACCACCATTCCCCAGTAGTGAATGATGTGGGGTAAGGCAAAAGCAAGTCACTTCTTCAGCTTGGCTAACAAAACAAATGCATTTTTGTTTTCATGTGGATCCAAGGACATCTTTCTGACTACGGACCTGCCTAGAAAATGTTAAAAATGATAGTTTCTAACAGCAATTGTTTAACGTCTAGAAAGAACTGTAAGGTTTTAATTCCCTCAAGGTCAAGGGACTGACAGAGGGGACTGGGTCAAGGAAAAGCTTGCTGTGACCCTGATGAAGCGGCTCATGTTGTACGAGTAACCAAAGAGTTTTGGTTTGGTGATTGCTAAGCCACAGCCTCTGCCTAGAGCTATAGAACCATTTAAGTGAATACACACAAATATGTTGCCTGAGTTTGAAATGCTCTGTTAAAGATGGTTGTTACTGGTTTTCAGCATTAGATTTTTAGCCTTTACTAATAACACCTACTGTTGATGACTTAAATTATAATGATTACTTAAACCCCTGATAACCTCAACTCTGTTGAAGCAGCTTGGCATATTCAATATTGCACTCGGCTGGTGCGACGGTAAGAATCACCCGCAGCACAAAGGGGGTGATGCTCATAATACACACGGGACAGCGAAGGGCTGACACGCTTAGCTGAGCGATCAGGGAATTCACGTTGAGCAAGCACTAGGAAGCAGACTGGGAGTGGAGAGAATGGAGAAGTCTGACTACGTGTAGCATAGACTGTGTAAGTTCACCTGGCCTTGGAGAAGGATAGAGAGACTTGCCAGCTGCCTACACGCTATCCTGAGAGGAAGGTGTTGGCTTCAGAATTGGATTGCTCACTATAGCGTTTCCCAAAGATTGAAAGGCATTCAATGTAGAAGTAAGGTAGATGGTCTTCACAGAGGCTTTGCTACTGGTTGGAAGAAGATCTGGCTTTGAGTTTTGATGGCTACTTGTGACATCTTTTGGGACTGACAATCAAGGATCAAGCAAGATGGTTTTCGTGGCTTTCAGAGTGCTTGTAACTAACTGTTTCTTGGAAGGAGGTTTCAGGGTGACACAGGAAGCAGGCTTTGAGGCAATATTATCTCCTTTCCTGTTTAAGCCCCCTGTTTGTGAAGTAGTTTGGTTTGTCTCTGAAAGGCAGGAAGCAACACCTGCAAGGCAGCAAATGAAAATATTGTCACAGAAAAGGAATGTATCGCGGGGGGGCGGGGGGGCGGTGTGTAGTCATGTTGGTCGGAGTGTAAATGGCTCAGCATAAATATGATCGTGCATTTCAATGTACTCTATAAATGGGTATGTGCCACAAGAATATCTGAACTGACAAACCAGCAGACCAGCCAGCCTGATCACTGCTCAGGGACTTTCTCAGCTAGAGGTGGTGCTTTTAGATACGGTGATACTGAATAGATTCTTTCTTATTAGTGTGTTCAGTCACTTTTTGCATCTAGGTAAACTTCTGGTGTTCATAACATCCTTTGGCAAGGAGTGCCACAGTTCAATTATGCCTTACTTAAAGGACTACCATTTTGTGGTGTTTTTTGTTTAGTTTTTTTCTTCTTGTCACCTTTGTTTCTTTGCTCTGATATTCTAGTCATTCCCTGTCCACTCTCTTACTATTTTAGCAGTGATTTTTAGGGGTCCGATGCCCATCTCTAACTTTCACAGTTTTGTTATATGATTCTGGGGATAGGTTTGGGGCAGAGGGACCAGACCTTGATGCAATATTAAAAATGTGGATGCACCATAAATGTACACAGTTGCATAATGATGATCCACTTTGGTCTCTATTCCTTTCCTAATTAGTCGGGCCATTCCACTTGCTTTTTGGGCACTGATGAACTGACATTTTCACAGTTCTCTTACAACGCTAAGACCTTGCTTCAAAGTGATTATCATCTCAAAACTAATCACAGTGGATGTAAAGTTGCTGGTTTTTCCCATGGATGGTGCTTTACCTACACTGTACGCTCTGCCTTTTTATAATACTTCTGTTGAGTATTTTGGCAACTCTTTGTGGTCAATCTTTGTCTTTAATAATCTGATTAATTGAGGTTTCTCAGCAAAGTTTGTCATCACATGGTATGTTCTTTTTCTAGATAATTTCTGAATATTTTGAATGGGACATGTCCCCTTGTAGATTCCTAAGAGATTTCTTTGGTTACCTTCTTCTACAACAAAACCCCCTTTTTCCTATATTTTACCTGTTACATGATCATTTGAGAACCTTTATCCCATGGCAGGTTAGTTTCTTCAGGAATCTTAGCTGAGGATCATGCTGAATACCTTTGTACTTATACAGAAGGAAGGCTTGAGATTCCCACAGAGAGTGACTGCTCCAGCTGTGCCATGCCACAACTGGGGAAGAACTGACTGTTCTGTAGAATAATTTAAGGGAAACTGTGGTGAATATCAAATTGCAATCACTACAGCAAATTGCACATAAGCACAATTCGCTAAATCTGAGTTTATTTTCTATTAATAGAACATCAACAATCAAAATGAAAGTTTCAATCTTGTTAGTCTGGCGCGGGATCAGCCAAGGAAAATGAGATTTGGTATTGGAATTCATAGGACGGTCCTTTTGATGTACTTAAATGGGGAGAGGGAGTGGCTCATCTATAAATATTAACTGCTAAGCTACTTTAACTGATCAGGAATGTAGAGTTTACACGGCTATAATATTAATTTTATGCTTATTCTGTGCATTCAGAATGGGCTCTGCACTCTAAGATCTTAAACTTGGAGGAGTCTCATTTCCTCACTAATATGATCACTCTGTAATAAAAACATATGTTGCTGAATCATGAACGGGATGATCAGAGGATAAAGCTTGACCTGCTGATAAACCATATGGTGCTGTACTACATTATAATGATGTCACTCCCTTCCCCCTACAACACACAGTGCCTGTTAAGCACTCATTCCTTAATACTAAGTGAACCCAGGTGGCATTGTGAGTGACCCAAGTCTCCTCCTTGGTCTTCTCTGCTGATGCATGTTAAGATCACTTAGATGTTTATGTGGTGTGAAATGTGTGACTGGAATAAAACTGCAAGACAGACTGCCAGCCAGAGACACTGACCACGTGGGGGAAAATTAAAATATATTAAATTAGATGAGAATGAAAAATTATCCCCTAGTATATTACGGACTTGTTCTAATGCCAGTACTATCAATAAAGAATTTTGTGCAATTCTGTTAAAAATAAGCAGGTAAATATGTACTGTTGTCTGACATCAGAACAGGATATTGCAATAACCCCCTACATGTTCAGTAATTTAGAACACTGGATCTTCTGGCTTGGCCAGACAGATTACTTGTAGGCCATCTCCTTGCCCAATAAAGGAAAATCATGTAAGTCTTGTCAGTTACGGTACAAGTCAGCAAAGTTAGAAAGGCTTGATATGTATTCAGACTGCTGTATGGTCTATAGAAGAGCCCTGTTTCCAAAAAGTTACCTACAAGTAGCAATACTGATGAAAGAGTAAACTACAAAAAAAATAAATAAATTGAAAACAGTGCAGCAGTGGGACACATCACTTTCCAACCTGCCTTGGCAATCCATAACAATACGGGAAACATTGTGTTCAGGTAATTGTTACGGTTTCTCAAGATAAATCAATTTGGCAAAATTAAGTGCTGGTGACATGAAGGCAATAGGAGCAGTTTATCACGCCAGCACTCTTGGTTCATTCTGAAACAAGGCACTATAGCAAAAAGGCTATTTTCAGTGAATTCCGATGAAGTTGAGAATGACTTAGCACTCCCTAAGATTTTGTTTTATTATGAATTAAAAAAAAATGATAAAACAGCTGTGTTTAAGATAACGAAATTCTCATTGATTAGAATGTCTTATTCTACTGCTAAATGGACTGTGTTTACAGAGAATGGAGACTTCTCTTCTTGTAACTTAGTTACAGTCAGGAAGACCCTGATGGCTTCATTACATTTGAGACAGGACAGCACCGTGCAAAGCTTATGTCCAGGAGGACAATGAGGGTCTCTTTGTCATGAGAAAACTGTAAATATAGTTTAGAAGATAGGAATCTCTTAGCAAATTTATCTAACTCTCAGTAGCTCAGTGAGAACAGTAATAAATAAATCAAACACAACTATAAAGCATGAGTGGTAGAACACTTCTGAAAAACATGTTGGTTTTATATTTTGATTGCTTTTTTTTAGTACTTTATAACTGCTGAAGTTGATTTTATAATCCGTATCAGTATGCCACTGTCAAGATAAGTAAAACTCTTTATCCATCCACAATGGATTAAGATGTTCTCAGAGAATCTTTTTGATAGGATCAGTGGATGGCTTGGTGCTAAAGGTTCCTGACCACCAAAACTATGAAAAAGTTTACTTGCAATGTCATCTGGCAAAAAATGAAACTTTAACCCAATTCAGCAATAGAATAGATGCTTTCCACAGGGCTGACAATCCAGTATCCATGTGATAAAAGCCCTTTGTGAATCACGTTGCCTTATTTCTCATCAGCTGTTGAACCAGTATTGCCATTATGGTGTTCTAATATAGTGCCTGATTTGCTGAAAAAGAATTTCCTCATGTATCTCCAAAGGAATTCTAAATCAGCAAAGACATCAGTACGAGGAAAAATAGGAATAAGCACTTGCATGACATCAGTTCTTGATTTTATGATCAATGCTCTAGGAAGTGAGCTGAAGTGATCAAATTATTTCAAATTAACCTGCAGCTTTAAACACAGGCCTCGCATCTCTTCATGATTCATCATCCTGTGATCTTGTGAAACAAACAAGTGAGTTAGTCTTGGTCAGACAACAGGGGTGACAGCTGATTCAATTCTTTTTTATATCAGAAAGAGCACAATGAACCTGTCCAGAAACTTTAGGAAAAATAACTCTGAAGTTTAGTGGCACTTATGCCACGTATTAGTAACTGGCTTAAAGACAGTAGGTTAACTGAATCCCAAGATAAGGTGAAAGTCACTGAGAGCTGGTTTTTTTCCCCTGAAAACATTCATGATAAGATTTGTATGCACCCACAGGATCACAGAATATGCTTTATATTATTTCCTGAAGAAAGTATTTTCTGCTGCTCCTCTAAACAATAGCCTTGAAACTTTTTTTTGAGAAAATATTTCAACGTTAAGTTCTGACTCATGACATGAAGGGAAGATATCGTGCCTCTCATGTTTGTTCTGTCCTTTGAGAAGGTAATTACAAACACTGAAAGCATTTGTAAAATGGCATGTTTCTTTGTCCATCCACAGTTAGCCCTGAACGTTGGCTGTCATTGCATACGTGGCTTGAGAGAAGTCTGGAGGCAGAACACTTAGAATTTATACAAAAACTTTCTCGTAGGCTTAACGGACCCAATATTACTGAAAAATGCAAAACAACTTTTCTTGCCAATGAATATAATGCACTGTGGAGTGGCATGGAAAGTTTTTCTTGGTTATCTGGCTGCTCTTAACGCTATCAAATTATAAATGCTCTAATACATCATAATACAGGTGATTTACAGAAACATTTGGCATGAAAACAAATGCCCATCTTAGGTTGAAAATAATGAACTAAAATCAACCAGTAAAATTGATTTTATGCAGACTCTTGCACAGAAGTCAATCTGATGATGATATTGTGGTTCTTGATGAAGCGACTCTCATCAACGCACTAGGTCCCAGTCAGAGTACTGAGGATTATGCATTAGCAATGAAGTAAAATGTCAAGATTCAGGATCCCGTTTGTTTATAAACTAAGCCACAAGCATCAAAGCTTGAAGTCAAAGAAAATGTGTGTGTGTGTATGTATATA
Organism: Burhinus bistriatus; assembly: GCA_013397275.1. Lineage (NCBI taxonomy): Eukaryota > Metazoa > Chordata > Aves > Charadriiformes > Burhinidae > Burhinus > Burhinus bistriatus. Next base: position 115,637 of record VYXH01010486.1, read on the forward strand.
TAAAAAATATCCTAAACAGTTGACAGTACCACAGATGCACAGAATGTAGTTGAAGTGCGTATGCTGTGAAATCTAATGAGCAATCTTGCTGTTGCTGATGAAGATCTTGTCAAGACTGAACAATTTATTCTTTATCACTGTGGCCATACCAGTGACAGCACAACTGTTAAAACTGCCAAATTAGTTCTATTTTGCCATAAAAAGTAAAACAGTAGAAAACATTCTACCCACTCATCCCACATTGATATAGCATATTCACTGAGCAGCCCTAAAAGTTAGCTGCTGGCACCAAATGGTCTTAAATGTGATCATTAGCAAACTCAGAGCCGTGTGGAGAAGGAAAGGTAGAAGAGAGATTTCCAGCCTGCACGGAAAACTCTCCCAAAGCAAGAGCCACTGGAAGCTGCTTGCATAAAAAGACTAAAGAGCCATACGTATATCCAGAGGCTGCCCCACAGCATCGTGCTGTCTTACAGCGGTAGAGTGTAAAACACAACGTGCAGCTGGCAAGTATGCAGAGAAAGTGTGGTAAATTAAAAAGAGGAGTAAACATACCTACTTGGCATACAAGGGATGTGCGCAAATTTTGTAGGACCTATGTAAAAATTGACTCAAATCCATGTTTCTCTCAACTGTGCAACAGAAGGTACCATCTGCAGAAATCCAAGAGCCATATAGCATATGGTAATATTTTTTCCTTCTTTTCTTTAAATGGTAGGAAAAGTCAGTTAACATGGCTCCCCTGCCTTACTGGTTTCTCTTGGCCACTTTTTCATGGCAGATTTCTGACAACACAGCTACCCTAAGAGATACAAGTTGCTCACCCCAGTGCAAGGAGTTTCTCAGGCGTTCCATTGGCAACTCCGAGCCTGGGGCATGCCGTTCCAGTGTATGCATAACTGCAATAGCAAAACTGCATCTTCTGTGGCACAGTTTGGTTGTGTTCACGGCATACTCTGCCTACCGAAGTACAAAATGCAGATTGGCATGTGACTTAGAGCTCCATTCAAATTAAGGGCACTTTAGTAGCATGAGAGAGGTCTGCATGGGGAGAGTTGTCCTGTGAGGGATTCCTCCAGGTGAGCCAGAGCTGCAGTTTCTTCTAATAGCTGCAATGTAATGCTGGGGTGCATGAGCTGATGTCATGTGAGCCCCTGCACCTGCGGTTTAGACAGATCCATACTACCATTTTCTTCTGGACTGCTGATTTACTTTAGCTTCTCATTGTAGGCATATACTGCGTTGTTCTTTATGCACTGCTAACCGGGGCTTTCTTTGAGGAAGCTAGATTTTTTTCGGAGATTGTTTCTATAAGCAATTTCTCTGGTAGCCTGATATGCCATATCCCATTAAAGATTACAAAGCAGAGTCAGCAAGCATGACAAGAGATTTCACAAAAAAGTTTAAATTTATCTCTTGATTTGAGAATGTGCAAGTGAAAAAAATCTTGCCTTCAATAATTACGTTGCTGAAAGAAATAGAGCTCAGAGATAATAGAAAGGCCAGTGTAGTAATTGCTTGTAGTACTAAGCAGTTGATACAGTGGGGAATTTGAATTGCTTAATGAACTGATTTAAAGGTAGATATGTTGTGCCCTTTGACAATGACTGCATATGTTCTACCAGACACCCCACCTGAGACAGGTTTTTTATTCTTCTCTCTCCTCTTTCTTCCATCACTTATACAAAGACGAGGCAATAATGTCCCTCCAGTAACGGAAAAACATGAAATGTCTGTACAAATCTATACATTTTGAAAAAGCTTTAAGCATCTTAAATTTGGGTAGGCGTTTTCACTCAGGACCCTCATGCTACAGCTTCAGTAGAAAACACATCCAAAGGTCTTGCAGTTAGATAACAGTATGTAACACTAGCTGACACCTTCTGGCTTTCTCATGTTGGAAAGTGAAGCTGATGAGTATAACCTCTGTAAAGCAGAGTTCCATCTGAGAAATGTCATAGGTAGATCCTTTTCCTCTCCTGTGTTTTGGGTGGCTCTCATTCTTCACTGGACTCTACTTCTCATGGTAGTACTTTATCACTGTAATGTACATGCTGTCTACCCGCCCAAAACTCTCCCACAGAAGATGTGATACCAGGAAATGCTGCTTTTACCATTCGCTTTCACTCAACTCATCTCTTTCCTCTCTCCCCCTCCACCTTCCTCTTCTTCCCTCCCCCCCCCAAACACTCATTTCTTTTGATATCAGAGAACAGCAGAGACAGTTAAGCAGGCAAATATGCTATCAGCCAAGCTTCTGCCATTCCAAGAAGTTCTATAAACCTCCTGAAAGAAAAACAGATTGTGTGTGAAGGGCTGGCTACAGCTTCTGTGCAGGACCCTCCTAAACTTTGTCCTCAAAAGGAGGTGGCGGCTGTCATCTTCTACAAGCAGGGGAGCAGGCCTGCTGTGAAAATATCAAGGTTATTAAAGCTTAAATGCTTTAAAGTCGGGGTGCTAAATTCTTCGGTGGATTTTCAAGAGACTGCGCAGCTTTCAGGATTGCTGGCGATGCTTGAATTCAGCATTTTTGTCAAAGCTGAGGCAGGTGGGCTCCACAGCACAGTTTGTAACCCTGCTTTGTGTGCCCAGACCCCTGCCCCAGCTGTGTGTTCAGATGAGAACTAGTGTGCGCATGGTCCTTTTGTATGCCCAGGGAGGAAGGCCGGGTGCTCTCCGATTTCGACATCCGAGGGACAGGATTGTGCAGGACGCTCCAGGTTGCACCCGCCTCACCACTGGGACGCAGCCTGAGACCTGCCCTGCAGAGATGACCACGGCATGCAGACTGCACCAGGGTGAGCAGCTGGCTGCAGACCGCTCTCAAAAAGTCAGGGTCCATTTATTCCTGGTTTTGTATAAACATTCAGGCATCTAGCTGTAGTCTCCCAGGGCCGAGGTCTGGAGGGGGGCACTTGGAGGAGTTTAACTACCGCTCTCTTTGTTTTCCTGCAAATCTTCTCAAAAAGAACAAAAGATGTGTTCTAATCAGCTCACAAAGCTGGAAGTATTAGGGCTTGGTGCATTTGACTTGGGTGATTTAAAATTTAGCTAGTAGCTGGGGGAACGGCAGGGTATTCTGCCATTCTTTCTGATGCCCTCTAACCCTGGCTTTGTGGTGAGTTGAGAAGCTCTGGCCCAGCCACCTGAAACAATTAGGTCGCTTTTCTTGTGCAGCAGCTCAGGGTACGCAATTCTAATGACTCGACGAAGCAGACCTGTATTAGACTTCAAATGATTGCTGACCAACAATAGTACTAGGAGTTAAGTGAAATTTTACAATAACTCAAATGAAAAAATGGTACAGTTAAAAGCCTCATCTGAGATGATTAATTTTTTTTCTGGAATTATGAAATACAGTTGGAAAGGATTTAAACAGAACTTTGCTGCTGCAAGGAATGGATGACAGAAAAAGGAAGGCAATCAGAACAGATTTTTATTTTCTGACAATAGCTGGGTTTGAAGCACTAGATGTATTAAATAGTTTTCTGTTAACTCCAAGAGTGAAACAGTTATGAAACCATGTAACAGAAGTTTGAAAGGTATTACATTTGTACAAAGATGGAAAGTCTGGGTGATCCTAGGGTAGGTTGCAAATGGTTTGAAGAGGCAAACCATGTTTTCACCTACTTCTTGCTGCCTCCTGATGTCCCTCATGAAAAATCAGGCTGTAACAAAGCTTCAAGGCCAAGGAAAAGAGAGCCACTAGAGAACCAAAACTAATGGTTAGAAAGAGAAGAATTTGCCAAACAGAAGTCCATACAACAGATTACAGACAATATACTTGAAATGCTGATCTTACGTGGTTGGAGAGAGGGACCTAGACAAGCTTAAACATACACCTATGGAACACTGGGGCACAAACTGCTCTGTTTATATATGCAACAGGTAGTCATAAAGTTAATGCTCATAGCTAAGAAAAGGTCGGGCATTCCTCTTCTAGAAAATTCAAAATGCTGTAAGAAAAGATATCAGAGAGAATGTAAAAGGCAGAGTACACACAAAAAAACCTCCACATAAAAAGCTTTCACATAAAAATGTTGTGAAAAGCAAAGTAAGCCGAGACAATCCCTTGCATTTAGAAGAACAGCTATGGTTCTCACAAATTCCATGGTTTGGCAGGAGTTTAATTTTGGCAAAGTGTACTCAGCATAAACAAAAAACTGTGAGCCTCTGGGACTCAGCGGACAGTGCTGCAGTGGAAGATTAGTGGGCTATCAGATTGAAGTGTATTTGTTTTCAGTTAAAGGCAGGCGCACAAGCCAGCAAAATGGGGCACTTGAAAACAACTGTGAAAGCAAAAAACAAACAAAAAAATGTTTATAGCGGTGAGCATTCCCTTTTTAACAGAATGTGGGGCATATAACAAAGCGGGAGAGAGGTGTATTTTGTAGTATCAGGAAAAAATATCTAATGATTTGAAGATATTCAGGCATTGGTCCTGCAAGCACTACTCTCTTCGGGGACCAAGAAGCAAGCAACTGAGAGAGACTATGAAGTCGTTTCAAAGAGATACAAGAGCGCCCACCAAAGAAGTATGTTTTGCCCCTCTCGTTAGAAAACATCTTAGAGAGTTTTGCCCCTGTCATTAGAAAAGGTCTTCTCTTAAGCCGGAGGCTTCAGGAGGAGCTGGGTAGACCCGCTGCTCTGCGAGCTGTGGAGCAAACAGGCGTGCGAACCGAAGGGGTGCTGCCAGAGCCTTACCGAGTGGTTGCGGCAGGCTTTGGGGCAGGCGCTGCCAGCCTCCTGCTGCACGTGAAGCCTCAGATGCTATTTTCAAGTACGTTCACATGCTCCCCACTTGTGAGAAACACAGGTTCATTTGTTTATCGCAAGCCGGGAGTGTGAAAGTGCTTGTAAATAGCACTCTGCCATCTCGCCCACGGGGGGCCCTCCCTTCTCTGGGCAAGGACCTCATCAATGTTGCCTCCTTCCCTCTAGCTGCTATATTGCCATCACCTCCTGCTTTCGTGCTGCTCCCCCCGTGGGCCCTGAAGGCGGGCACCACGCTCAAACAGCCCTTGTAGTTGTTGCAGGTACAAAGGCTGGTGGGGCTTCAGCAGACTCCTGGCAACTTCTGAAGCATCCAGTCACCTGCTTTGGTCCCAACAAACAAAAACATAAACTCTCCACATTGCAAGATAGTTGAATTTCTTCAGCAATACACTTTGTGTTAACAAAAAGGCCAAAGTCATTGTCAATTTGTCTCTGCTCGCAAACAAGGAAGGAAGGCAAGGCTCCCTGGATTGCTGAACTAAGTGTATTTCTGCCCAAATTACCCACCCGAATCAGCAACCTGACCATGCAAAGCTGTCTAAGGGGCACGGGCTTAGAAACCATAATAAAGAGGCTTCAGTTCTGAAGTAATAAGTGACAAATCAGTTTGTTCACACCTCTTTGAGCTGAACAGAAGCATAGTCTTTGTAACAGTGTGGTTAACGTTGATCGGTGGTGTGCACATCACAGGCACTAGAAAACCTGAATGTCCATGTGATCAAATAAAGCGGATGTCATTGATCATAATCCACAGGAGTAAGAAAGGGTCATGAATTTTTGTCTGAGATGGGCACTAGCTGAAACCAACCACAAAGTGTAGCTGGTATTGTGATGGGCAAGCGAAGCCTGCCACGACTTACCTATCCATGACCAGGAATAAAAGTTACTCTGTACAATACTCATATTATTTGAACACAAAGCTGGATGTCTGTTGGCATAAATGACTGATTTTCTCACAGGTAATGAAATTAATCTTACCAACAGTATACACTACAAACATTAGTCCTGGATACTTTTCCTCTTTGGTGACTTTTCTTGTTGTCTAGTTAGTACAGAGATAAAGGTTTGGTGACTTCTTGTTCAGTAATTTATTTAGTCTTTTTAAAACAACTTGAGAATTGACACTGAATTTGCTGGGGAAGGAATTTGAAGGAATTGAGTTTCTTCCATTTTCACCCAGGATCATCCAAGAAATGAAGAATCCCTTTTCCACCTGAGAAGACCTAAACCTACCTTTCCTACCTACCCAGACCCCCAAGGAAATCCTGGATGCGAGGGGGAGGCTTTATGAGACTGGCACACAAATACGTTTCAGAAATTTCCTGTTGTAGCTTTTCTGCTTTGCATGGGACAGTTGAAGTATTCATTGAGCCAAAGACCGGGGACGAATTGCTAGGCACTCATCTGGGAAGTGGGATACCTCTGTTGTAGTCATGAACGCTTAAGTGTTTAATTCAAAGTGAGCAGCATTGATGGTGATAAGAGAGTTATATCACAATCTTCTCTAAGCAGACAGTTAAAACATTCTCTTAAAAAAAAAAAAAAAGGCATCTTTTGATGATAAATGTAAAACTACTGCATCTCACATTTTTTGGCAAGTTGCTGCTTTACACATGTTTCATAAGGTTCATAGTCATTCACTTCCTTTCCTTTATTTTTGGCTAAAGATGCCTGAAACAAGGAAAAAATATTTTGGTTTGGATTGAACATTGTTTTAATTTTTTTTTTTTTTAAATTGAAAAAACTTGGTTTGGATCAGACAAAGGAAAGTACTTTTGTTCTGTGTGCTGAAACAGCTGGGGGAAATTGTTCATATAACCCTAATGCCAGCCTATTGTGGGGGCAGGGGGGGAGAGAGAAGCCTCTCTGACCATTAAGATCCTTAGCTAGTGGTGACCTGGCATGGTCCATGGCATCAAATATATTTTAGGAGCCAGGCCTGTTCCGATGGCCTGCCATTTGTGTAGCAAAAATTCGTTAAAGGAGGGACAGAGATTGTAGAGACAAACCTCACTGCTACTTACATTTGGTTTTTATTTAGTGTCCTAATTGCTTCCTCACCCCCCATGCCGCGTGAACCAGGTCATACCCAGAAGAGGCAGAGCTGTGCGTAGGAGATGACACTGGAAAAGCTGGGCCCTGAGACAGCTTTCTGTGGAGGGGCTGGTGCTGCTTCTGCATCCGAACTAGCTCGTCTGCGCTGTGCAATATTGGGCTGGGTGAACTTGCCCGGCCCGGGCAGCAGTTCAGGGCTCCCTGCGTCGTGCTCCGAGGCAGAGACCCAAACACCCGCAGGAAGTCAGCAGGCCAAAGGCTGCAGACCAGGTCTGTACATTTAACAGATCTGTTAACATTAAACAAAAGGCTTGGCTCAGTCTTTGCGCTGTGAAGTATTTCCCAACAGTCATTTTAGACTTTGTCTTTTTTTTTTTAAAAAACAAAACAAAACAAAACAAAACCAAAAGGGTTATCTGAGGAGAGTCTTTCTCAGAGAAGCACAGCACTGTGGATGTGATCTGAAAATGCATCTTTGGCCCCGACACTGAGGACGGAAATGTTTGGCTGTTTAGACAAGTCTTTCTCAGTTCTGTCTCTCAAAGGCACCTGGAAATTATTCGAAATGCTTCGTAGTGCAAGTTGCAGAGCAGCTCATTGCGCTTCACACTGTCAGGCAGTTAATGTTTAAAAATCACTTACTTTCTGTTTTCATTGCTGTATCTCAGAAGAAATATATTTTGTTTTATCTAAACAGAAATAGATCTGACTACTTTGCTTGCAAAAACTGCCTGTAATGTAGTTGAAGGGTTTGTTACTTGCTTTTTTTCATTTCCAAAATGAAGTAAGAAAGAATTAATTGCTCAGCTGCTACTCTGACATCAAGGAAAACTAACCCATAGAAATTGCTCTGACATAGCTTAGAAATGGGCTGGATGCCAGTGAGGGAACATAGGGAAGCTAAAAGCAATATAATTTTGCTTTATGCAGTTCTCTTATTGCTGCACTACTGCAGTACGGCCTGCTAGTTAGGGCCTGAGTGTCTCAAACTTTTTTTTCTTGCTCCTAAAGCCGTGAGCAGCTCTGGCACATCTTAGACAAGGGACAATGAACTTGATACTCACCATCGTAAGAGACTTCAGTGTGCATCAGCTGGGAAAATGAATTAAGAAAAAATTGCGTACTCAAATCTCACAGATTGTCCCGATAAAGCCAAAACTTCGAACAAATCCCTGACAGCTTTTAAAAGAATAGAAAACCAGAGCATAACCAGGTCAAGGAGAATGCCAGGACAGCTGGTTCATTTAGACTACAAGTTTCAGTAGCCAAATCTGGTTAAAGCCAGAGAGAAGTCAAGTTGGTCTAGATAACTGAGATGAACAAAATCTTCCTGTCACTGCCTACGGCAGTACTTAAGCATCAGACTTGTCTACTCTTGGAGAAAGCTTGGAAGACCAGGCCAGTGTCCTGACTACCATAATTCATCCGTGCTAAGGCTGAGCACAATATCACAGGAAAGGCTGCGCGTCTGACTTGCTCTCACTTGTAGTGGGTAGAAATCCGATCCTCAAATGCAGAATTGCTTCTTTAGTGTACTGGTATGTGAAAAAATTGGATCTATAAATGCAGCTGAGAGAATGACTTCTCACTGCAGCTCTATTCCGAGGCCCATGCTTTAAGTCTATTCCTCCTTTCAAAGAGATGCCTACTGGCAAACTTGGGGCTATTTTTACAGAGCAATCACTGAAGATGCTGAAAAAAAAAAAAAACCTAGAGGCAGAGAAATCTCTTCTTTAGACACAACCAATAAAAAAAAATGCCATCTCTGTGCCATGCCTGTGGGCTGACTCCAGTGCCCACGGTCCTCTTCTTTTTTTTTTTTTTTTTTTTTTTTTTTTCTGTGGGGCAGGGCAGTTTCAAATGTGAAGTAAAATTCAGGTGCTCTGCTATGTCTCTTCTAGTACTAAGGCAGGGGAACCTGCGTTCTGGAGCACTCTTTGGCTGTGGCTGGTGCCAGAGAAAGGCAGAAGTAAGCTGCTAGATCCATTTCAAAAGCTACCGCAGGGAAATATGAGGGTCTCAGTTATAACCCGTCTTCTGTTTCATTAAAGAGGCTAGCCTCGGATTTTACTGCAATGCACCGCAGGTAGCCAAGCCGCCAGCATGGGAAATGTGAACAACAAAATTAGTTTTGTTTTCAAAGAAAAGGAAGATCGAGAAAGCAAAATGAAGATTTCTTAACTTTCATGTGACTGCAGTCATACCTCGCTTACAGTCTATCACCAGAGTCAATTAAATGCTGCAGTTTTTTTGGATGCACTCCTGATTCTCAGTCATTCTCTCTTTGGGGTTTTAACTGTGGTTTAACTGTCGTAGCTTTATCTAGAGCTAAGCAGCTTGCACCAATTTCAGGTTGCTGCTGCTTATTAAAAATTGAACTATACCTCTTCTCTGTTCTGAAGGGATATAGCTGAGGTTCTGAGCAGCTCTGAAGTTGAGTTTGTCAGTACGAAATACACATGGCATTTACTAGACTGCACAAGTAAGACTAGGTTTGGGGGGTGCTTTTGCAAAGCTAGAGTGACTTTAACTGACAGCACTGCTAGTTTTCCACCATTTTGTCCTCAGGAAAAATTGGACTGAAAAAGAAGTAGCCTTGTTTGTAGTGATCCCGTTCCTAGAAATGAAATGAACTACTTGCCGGTAAGCTGCAACTCAGGCAAGTACAGTTCAGGCAGCCACGGACAATTCTGCTGCTTATTAAGCTAATCAAAATTGTGTCACTTGCTCCCTTCCCCCACTTACGATTTGCCTGTTGCCTTCTCACAAAACAAAATTAAGCTCTTCAAAGACTGTTTTTTAAATCATGGCTCATAGCAAAATGAAGACCTCGCAGGATTCTCTAGGTGCTACCACAATACAAATAATTATTTAAAAATAAAAAAATGCATTCCCTCGTCACTGGGCCTCTTTCTACAGTCCTTACTCTCCTAATGTAATGGTAATCATGCACAAAATGTATAGAAAAAAGGTTTACTGAAGATCAGGATAGAAAGTCAAGACCAATAGTCTAATTTATAATAACCTGCCAAAATGCAAGTTTTTACATTTAAAAAAATAAATAAATAAAAAATGATCTCCCTGTTGCCAGGAATGCAAAAATACCTTTTCGCATTCCAAGCGTGGATATTCATAAGTCAGCTAAGTTGCCTCAAAACACCATCATCTACTTAAGCTAATGAGCTGGCTTCACGCTGAAGCACATGAAAAGTATTCACACATTTTGTTTTACAAGGTTCAAATGTACAGGTCATAATCTCCACCAGAAAGACAGTAACAAATAGTTTAGAGAAGATAATGTCTTGATTTAATCAAGATTATTGCCAAGTGAGGATGTATCTAACAGTTAGATACAGAGCTGTTTGCTTTCTAGATGCTGATAATATAACTGGTAATAGATGAGATTGATGATACGTTGTTCAGTTAACACCAAGTGATGACAACATATAGAATTTGGGATGCATGAGATGAATGAGGAGAAGTATAATTAATGCAGATGCGCTGTTACTGCTTTGCTTTTTTATTACTTTGTCAGATTATTTATGTTGAATTCCTTCCTCTGGCTAAATTCTATTCTATGCTTTTAACACGTGTGGTGAGAGCAAGAATGTGTATGTTATACAGTCAGATTGACAAGAACTGAGATAAGCAACAATATAGAAAACAGAGCGGCAGTTTCCCACATTAAATTCACTGCATTTTAAGATAGGTGTTTGCTAAGGTCACGTTAAAATGTTTACGTCCATTACTCCAAGGTTTGTGGGACAGAACCTATATTCATAGGAGTACAAGTCTCTCAAATTTATTTGAGGCTTTCTAATATGATATAATAGTTATTTCTCTCTTCAGGATGAATGCAAGGGGACTGCAGTCCTACGTATAGTTAAGCTTTTTCCATTCTTTTGGCTCTTTAATTGGTTTTCACTGCAGCAGCTTTTGTGGTGACCTATTGCGTTACCAGGAGTAAAAATGAACCTTCTTGTCGTTGCATTACCACCACCACCCCCAGTTTTTTCACAGGCTTTTTAGAAAGACATTTATGGCCTGCTTTATATGCACAATTAATAGTAACACATTCTCCTATGTTTTTATAGTCAAAGGCAAGGAATCAAATTCAACAGGATTTTTTCTTCTGTTTCATGTCTTCAGTTTCATGTCTTTTATTTCATGTCTTCATTATGAATGTAAAGAGTTACTGAAATCTCACTGAATACATAAAATATCTAAACCCAATTCACTTTCTAATCACTGAGATTTCCTTCATCTGACTCCTCCTCATTTTTCATCTCTAAGGAGACAAGCATTGCCATGAAAATAGTCTCCTGGTTTCTTGCTAGTTCACTTGTTCCCACTACTGAGTCTTCTTTGACCCCATGCCTTATATTTACCGTCTTAGCCCTCTGCTAGTGACATCAATGGTGACGTTATAGAGGACTCTCACTGGAGGTGCAGGAGACGAGGCAGCCGGAGGAAGAGGTGGACTGTCCTCAAAGAAGCTGATTTTAGTCCCAGCGAAATAGAAGGAAGGAAAGCACAGAACATATTGGGGGGAAGTTGAACTGCTCCTACATAAAAAGATATTTTAAGCTCACGTCAGCTGTTAGAAATCCATATGCAGAAAACTCCGTTTCAGGGACTACTTCCATTACACCAGCACTATGCAAAATGGATCTGAAAGATATTAACAATAACTTTTTCCCAATAAACCTAAGAATTTTGCTTTCAGGCTTCGTGGCCTGAAATCCCCTTTCATGGGAATGGCTCTCATCCTCATTTCCATTTTTCTGTGCCGTCTTCCCCTCTCCCTACACCTGTCTGTTTCCAAAAAAGTGCCCCTGCTACACGTCCTTCCCAAACCACTCTTCAGTATCTTTTGAAAATGCCCCCCTTGCAGTGCTGAATGTTTCTAGAGGCTGAGTTTGGTACTCCACTGTATCGTTCTCTATTTTGTAATATGTAATGTAATGATATGCTTCTGAACATGAGAAGCTGGAAACTGTAAAGATAAAGGATGCCTATGAACAAGCAAGGAGGCTAATAATCTGTATGCAACAGGGCTGATGTGGGGCTTTAACACCACGTGGTAGAAATTTCAGGAAGAAGGAGTTAACATCTGCAGATGCAAAGTGCACCTGCACTTGTAAGTAGTTGCTTGGATAAAACCAAACCTCTGCTGAAATCCCTGTTTATACCATTTCTTCCTGGTGGACTGGATTTTACTTTTAAACAGATATCGTAATATATGGGGTAGGACCTGTTTTGCTGTCTTTACTAATATTTCATTAAGCAATAACTTTCAAAGCAGACTTATTTTGACAAACTTCAGGAACCTGAAGATCCTGTGTTAGCCAGGATATATGCCCTGTTCAAGCTGTGCACATTTTAAACATCATACTTTTGCTCTAGGCATCACTGTTAACCACTGGTGGCCATTCATCTGCAGAGCTTCTGGCAAAACAGCATGATAAAGTGGTAGCGGAGGGGATCTGCTCATCTTCACTTAATGCTATCAAGTCATACTATCAAGAAATACAGAAATGATTAATGGAAGAGTGAATGTCCACATACAAGCCACTCTGATCGTTATGAGGATTATTTTTTTTTCTTTTATTCATTTTAAGTTGGAGGAGGAGGAAGGCGAGGTGGTTACAAATTACAACCTATTTGATTGGTATTGGTGTGTCATGAACCTGTTGGCCCAAGTGCCAATGTTTTTAAAATGCTTAAGGCAGCAGATGATTCCGTGTGTAGCCATGAGGCATTCAGATGATTAGAAGCAGACATTTAACACCAAAAATAATTGAATGTTCGTTTCTCTCCTTTTCAACAGGGGCTAGGGGAGAGTAGAACATTTCTCCTGCTGCAAGTAGTAATATCACCAGTGCTTCTACTGCAACTAGACCTGCTCCTCCTTTGTGTTGTTACAGCAAGAAGACAGCATCCTTCAGCAAGCACTCACAGGCTTCTCTGATCACCTGCAAAACAAACTAGGGGACCTATTTAGTAGAGCTGATCCACTAAAGGGCAACTTTCACGCTTAGACCAAACTTTGCTCTAAAAAAACCCCAATCTTTGTACTGCATTTCCATAGCTGTTATTGAAAAGAGATGTTTTAAGAAGGGCTGTCTTTTATCCAGTTGACAGTTTTACTTTTGTTGATAATGCTTCTAATACTTTGTATTTTATCATATCCTTTGTGTTAAAGCACTTAAGGATTAAATTAAATGAGCTGCACGGCACTATTGTGTAATAGGCTATAAAAGGGCTAGACGCGTCTGAATGGAAGAAGGCACTGTGCAACCACACTCAGAGCACCCCAAGTACCTAAGGAAGGGAATATAGCCTGTTTGGACATAGCCCTTATTAGGAAATTCACACCTGGTAAGCCTGCCTAGGTATGGAAACTTTGGTATGGGTCAGTGAAATATACCTGAGGTCATGTGGAGAGAGGTCTTCTATCTCTTAACTCTGTCCAAATGGTAAGCCAGGTCTTCATGTGAAATGAGTGCACATTGCCCCAGTGAAGTCAGTCAATTTATGTCTGTTTTCACAAGGTGAAATTCTAGTTGACTTCCCCTTGAAGTCGGTTTGATTTTTTTAAGCAGAAATCAGAAATTGATAACAGGCTTCTCTGCTTGCACACTGGCTGATAACACACAAAACTAGTATCCAAGCATGTAATATTTCAGATGTTTATCTCCCTTTACAGAAAAGGCCAAAAACTACAGCAGGACACCAGTTGTTTAAATAGGTTGGGTTTGTCAGTGCACTGCTGAAAGCCGTTGAACAGGGAACTAAGGCTTTTTTCTGTATTAGAATAAAAGTAACTTGCTTAAAGGAGGATGATGAGAAGAAATGCAGTTGAAACAATGCTGAATAGCATCCGAGTATGTCAGGACATGGTCCCTTCCAACCCAAACCATTCTAGGACTCTATACTGCTAGCACCTGTTATTAGCAGAGGATATTTCTGTCCTACAGTCATGACGAAAGGCATAAATTCTTAGAGCAGGTTAAAGTGATTCTGCCCTGATAACAGATTGACAGCCACCCAGGGTAGACAGGGAGTAACTGTGATTGACACATGACTGGAAGCAGTAACTGTGAGTGACGTAAATGTGTATGATCTTATAGGATTGCAATGTGCGTGGGTTAACAGACACAGACATGTAGAAGTGGAAAGCAGTTGCTTGATGAGGCACAGGATGAAAGTTTGAACACAAAGCTCTTCAGGAAGCGCCCTGAAATTCATACTTCTCTTGTCTGTGTTTATCTTTCTTTGAGACAATTATGACAACAATAAGAAAAGTAGACACAAAAAAAAAAGAATAGCCCAGATCCATGTTTGCTCCTTTTTCTCACCACAAAGAAAGAGCATATCAGAGAAGTCCAAATCCTTTTACGCTGGTCAGAGTTGGCACAACTTTAAAGTCTTGGTAGTTTAATTCATGTAAGCATCCAAAAGTTTGGCTGAAGTTTGTTTTCACTCCTTCTCTTAGACTTGAAAAACTAGACCAGAATTACTGGGGAGGGGGAGGAATTCCTTTTAATATTTCTGTGGGTTTTTTCACATTAAAAAGAAAATAGAGAACTTTGAAATGAAAAATGACTGGAAAAACTGACAGACCATTCTTGAGTCTCTAAAACTATTTGTTTAGGTTCAATTCCAAATTAAGACAATGGCTTGCTATTTTGTTTTGTTTCTGAATGAGAATCAGGCTCCACTTGATAGACATATTATTCCAATAGCCATGCCTGATCACGTCAGGATCAGCTGGAAGAAAAAAAGCCGAAGGAGACGGCAACTTTTATGAAAGGCTAAAGAAAGTAAATTAACAATGTTTGGCATCTAAATAGCATTGTACTTTAAGGTCTGCCTTAGTGCAGAGCAGTTGTAGTTAACAAATCAAAAGAACTGATGTAATAATGCAGTGATGGATAGTGGACATTTTTAATCAGTATTCTGCCCAATGTCTAAATTTTTCATTTGCTGCATGTTTGTAGTTGCTTAACTCTCTAGATTTTAAATCCAAACTTCTGACTCTTCCCTCTGACCTGATGAATTCTTAGAAGCCAGCAAAAGGATTCTTAGAGCTTTTTAAGCATGCAGAAGCTGCAAAGCCAGCTACAATGAAGATCAATAGCAATGCTATCTCCCACGTTCAGAAGGACATCTTCCTGCAATTTCAGTTCTCCTTTCCAAGATCTTGTCAAGGACTGAAATGGTTGTCAAGAGTTGTGGAGTACACTGTCGTCCAGTAAGTAGCATCACCTTCATTTAGATTGATGCATTTGGCAGCATTTGAACTGTTTGAGTTCAATACTGTCGTTTGTTTTGCTTAAACTTGTATGTGTCTATTGAAAGTCTTTTTTTGGAGCTGTCTGGTCAGTGTTTGCATTTCTCTCTTGCTCCAAAAGTTTTCTTGCATTATTTCTGTTCTCCTGCCTGAAGCCTTCCTATTTGTCCACTATGGCTTATCTCATCCTCTTCAGGCTTGAAAAGACAAAGTCCAAGCTCGTGTCCTGCACGTATCTGTGTTCCCTCTAAATCTAGGTGACACACACATGTCTGTCCTGAGATCTCCGCTACCACTAAACTATGAGCCTGTAAATGCTATTTCAGCATTTGTGGCAAAATAACCTCTGGAGACATTCAAAACCTGCCTGGACGCCGCCCTGTGCAACCTGCTGTAGGTGAACCCGCTCTGGCAGAGGGGTTGGACTAGATGATCTCCAGAGGTCCCTTCCAGCCCCGGTGATTCTGTGATTCTCTTCTGGTGTAGTATTCCAGTTCAGCATGGAGGCCATCATCAGCTAAAGTTACTAAGGAGATCTATTAGAATTTACACAAAACACAAAGGTGAATAAGAGTGCTAGATTCACATGAGAAAAATTTGAACACAGGCTCTGATCAACAGAGAGATTCCCAAGCCATTTACTTCTGAAGTTTCCAGCCAGAAAGCAAAGGCATTTTCAAGACATTAAGGAAAAGGGCTGATCAGCTTCAAAATTCAGCATCTGTATGGGTATTTCATAGCTTGGTGTTGGTAGTTCAGGCAACACTATGATTCTGCTCACTCATGCTCTGCATTGCTTGTGTATCACTTTTCCAGTAAAATATGCTTCGGACTTTGTTTCATGCATTAAGCATCAATCTGGTTCCAGAAGTCAGAACAGCTAATTAGGCATCCTACCTGGTGCATATGTTTAAAGACACAATGTTGTGTAAACAATTTGTCCAAAATGTCCTCTGTGTTATTTCTTGTTGTAATAATCTCTTCTCTTTAAACCTTTCTGACCATGATTTCTTTTTCTTCTCTAATCTGCCACCTCTTCCTTTGTTCAAAATTTTTACTCCAATCATAAATGGTCTGGAACATCAGTCTCCAGTGGTCCATGTTACAATACAAAATGGTACACTTACTATAAAAAAGGATCATTTGCCCCCAGATTCCCAAGTCCCCTCCTTTACAACGGACGAGGCTGTGGTTGCCATCTCTTCTTCTAGGCCCTGCAGTCTTAAACACATCTTCAAAATCACTTAGTTGGATCCATGTTTGACTGATCCACCTGATTCAGATCCAGCGCTCACCGATCCCCACGCTGTTGTGCCATAACGCAGGAAACCTCCATGTTACTCTATAGCAACCAAGACTATGTAGGAAGGTGACTCACAGGAAATCAATGCAGCTTACTGCAATATTACCACATTGCTGCTTTTCACTGAATCTGCTAGAATTGTCACAATCCTCTTCCTTTCAGACTCTAAATATCTTTATCTTCTCAGTATTCTTTGCCATTCTGTGACAAGTTCTAAATTAGTTATTAGTGCTTGCAAAAGACATCTTACAATTGTCTTGTATAGATCTATGAAAACATCGGCTCAGTGTTGCACCGAGGTGAAAAAGGCAAAGGGAATGTTAAGAGTTACTGAGAAAAGAACGGAGTAAGATGGAAAGCATCATTGTACTACTTGTATGAATTCCTGGTGCATTTGCAACCTTGACTATTGGAAAGAACTAGAAAGATTACAGAGAAGGAGAGCAAGGGTGATTTAAGGTATAGAGTGGTTTATACAGGAGGAAGTACTAAATGGTTTCATTAGCTTGGAAAAAAAAAAAAGCAGGAGATACTATGCAGATCTATAAAAGATGTGCGGAGCAGAGGAAGTGAATACAAAATGACTACTTGTTATTTCTCGCAACACAAGAACTAAAGGGCACCCAGTGAATTTATAAGCTATAATAAAATTAGCTTTAATACAAACTGAAAGCAACAGCTTTCCCCATAGCATATAATTGTGAAACACAGCACCACAGGGTTTTGAGGAGGCCAAGAGCAGAAAGGGGTTCAAAAACAGACTGAACAAATTCAGAGGATTTGTGGCTACTGAACATGACGCTCTACATACACCCTTTATGTCAATTCCTTCAAGCTATTACATGACTTGAAGCTAGAAGGTTGTTCCAAGAAAAGATCACCCTGAATTTTTCCTGCTTCTTGTAGTCCTTCCCAAGATAGTACTCATGTTTTCCTGTTGCTGCACAGAGGAGACTGAACTGGGGCAACCTTTGGTCTGATTTTGTACAATTATTCTTATATTCTCTGAATGATGTCATTTTGATCGTAAACTCAGACACCTGTTCCTATATTGAAGTATAGTGAATCATTTATCTCATGGAGATTTGGACTTCATCTTCCTTGACACCGTTTGATCTCACCAGACCAGACATGTTGGTCTTACGCAAGGCAGGAGTTGCTGTTCCCAGGAAAAGTCTTGCCTGTCTAAAGTTTTGAAAAAAGATGGTTAGATTTCTAAAAAATAAAAATCAAATGGAAAGAGAAGTAATGCTGAGTAATCTGGGAGATGTCTTTCTAACTGGACTTTATTAATGACAGTTTCCTGCCGTGGTTACTTGCATATATTTATTGAGCACAGCAGAGCTATTTTCCTTGCTCTGGTTTTGTCTTATAAAACTCCGAAGTGCCGTAGAACTGTCACTCATGCTTGCCAGGGATGAAACATTGGTGTGATGTAATTTAACTTATAGGCAAGGTGGCTTAATTAACAGTTACAGTTTGTCTTTAATAGGCAGGTTTAGGATACGCATTTTTGTTTTGTAGTAACTTTCAATTTTTCTTTTACATCTTTCCTCTTCCAATGTAGCAGTAATTGCTTATGTGCTCTTTAGTGGTCATATGACCATGCAGCTCCACAGGGGAACAGGGAAGCCTTTGCTAAAAAAAGTCTGTGTATTTGGGGCAGGAATCAGCAAACTACATGGGAGTCTGTTTTTCTAAAGGCTAATTTACGCCAAAAGGAAGATCCTCATACAGTGTCAAGCAGCACCATGCTGATCTCAACAGAGCTACTTTGTTTGGTGAGGGTTAAAAATCTGGTCCCATATGTGCGAGATTCTCTCCGTATGCTGATTCAATTATCACCACTGCGCCTGGGGAAGGTTTTGCTTGCCTCCTTCTCTCCTCTCCTCTCTTTATGGCCTAGCAACCCTACAAATGCACTGTTTATCCCCTTGCTTATTTTGAAGGTTATCCATGCTCACATGGCAAGCTGTGTTTGCGGCTGGGTGTCGCTGCTTGTGTGAGCTTTGATGCCACGGGCTTGGCGGCAGTGAAATCACAGCAGCGCTGGCTTTGCCGCAGTCTGCATCGGGGCCCCAGCATTCACCTGGTTTGTCCAGATCAGCCCACGCTGCCATCTCACTTGCTCTGGGAGCACTCCCAAGCCTGGGATTGCCTCCACATACCAAGAGTGTGCTTTCCTCCCCACAGCACAGCATATTGAGGAGGTAGGAGTTACTCTGAGTTATGTTTCCCTGCCAGCAGTGGCTCATCGTGCTATATTGAACTGGTTTACGTCTTACATAAGACAGTAGAACAAACCTGTCCCCATGCTGCTGCTCCTGCTTGGTTTATCAATTTAAGACACTGTCTGTTTAACTAGCACTCCTTCTGTGTTGTAGGTTAGCTGTGGGTCAGCTTTACATCTTCAGCTGTAAACGCAGGCCAGCTGGTTGCCATGCAGTATGTTCCTTATCCTTAAAAGCACAGGTGCTCACATGCAACTTCACAGTACATCGCACTTGCGCATCTTGTAAGAAAGCTCATTTTGCTAGAGCAGAGTGGTTCAGCTGCTCTTGTGACAGCAGCAGTCCTACCAGCATGGTAGCAAAAAACTTTTCAGTCTAGGTGTTGTAGGCTTGTAATGAGTATTTTCTGCTGTTTCACTTGAAGGTTTTCCTTCCACTTTTTTGGTAAGGAGAAACTGATCTCAGCCCTATCAGTGAAATTAATTACTATACAGTGTAACAGTTGGTCCCTATAAAAGTGAGTCCTTCAGCTGTTCTGCTGTGCTCCAGGGTCTGTCTCTTCTGATGGTAAACCTAAGATTTGTTCATTCCTGCATCCTAGAGAGCCCATCAGAGGTGTGAAGTCTAGATGTGAAAGGGATCCTCACAAGCTCACAAGGAGCCAACTGGGTTCAGTTACACTGCTGAAGGACCTGCTCTTTCCTTTATCATACACATTTGCTACATTGCTCAAAAAAGGCAGCAAACTGGTTTATATACCCATGCTTGCAGACTCTAATCTTAGATAGGACACTTAATATGCTCTGAATTTTTTTTAGCCCAGCTTCCTAAAAAATTGAGACTTATGCAATCCTTATGCAAAAGGAAAAGCCCCAAAAGGTTTCCCAAAAAAGACAGCAAAAAATACCCAATGGGTACATGAATCAGAAAATTTTTTTGAGTAAGTTCAAGATAGAGAAAGTGGGTGGTGTGGAGCTCCCTTTCTCAATGGCTCCAGGCAGCGTCCAGCTGCCTGTGGGACGATGACAGGGTAGAGACAGGGGCTATATATGTTTCCATAGTCCTTAGGTAGATGTCCTTGTAAGAAGTCATGACACTCTCCAGCTTGGGGGCAGAGGAGGGAGGTGACAGGAGCATACCACGAGCTCATTGTGCACCTGACCAAGGCTGAGGCTGTAATAGACAGGAGAATCAACAAACAGAATAGCCACCCACCGTCGCCATGGGCAGCCCCTGCCTCCCTGCCCAGGGCTCTCTCAGCCTCACACCGAGGCTGTCCATCCCACCTCTCCCTGACAGTCAGGAGACACCTGCCCTGGGCCCACCATGTCACCAGCCCCACAGTCATTTGGGCCACCACCTGCTATGACATAGCCACTACAGTGCTTGGGATCTTGCCAGGAGCTCATGTGGGACCCAGCCCTCAGCCAGCCAGGGAGAATAGGTGTGGAGCTCCCTTTGCCCAAGGCTGTGGGGACCTTCCAGCTCCCTGTGAGACCATGATGGAGTATAGGTAAGGGCTATCTTATCTGTCCTGTAGCGCATTGACAGCTCTCCAGCTTAGTGGCCAAGGAGGGAGAAGGAGCATGCCATGGTCTGGTTGTGTACCTGTGCAGGGCTGAGGCTGTAATAGACAGGAGAATCAACAAACAGAATAGCCACCCACCGCCGCCACAGGCAGCCCCTGCCTGCCTGCCCAGGGCTCTTCTGGCTTCACACCAAGGCTGTCCATCCCATCTTTCCCTGACAGCCAGGAGACATGTGTCCTGGATCCACCATGTCACCAACCTCACAGTGATTTGGGTAAGGAGTTCATGTGGGATCCAGCCCTCAGCCGACAAGGGAGAAAGTGTGCAGAGCTCCCTTCGTCCAGGGCTGTGGGGACCTTCCAGCTCCCCGTAAGACCACAACAGAGTGTAAGTAAGGGCTATGTTACCTGTCCTGTAGTACACTGACAGCTCTCTGGCTTAGTGACCAAGGAGGGAGAGGACAGCAGTATACCATGATCTCATTGTGTCCCTGACCAAGGCTGAGGCTGTAATAGACAGGAGAAAAAAAACAGAATAGCCACCCACTTCCGCCACAGGCAGCCCGTGCCCCCCTGCCCAGGGCTCTCCCAGCCTCACCCAAGGCTGTCCATCCCCCCTCTCCCTGACAGTCAGGAGACATCTGCCCTGGGCCCACCGTGTCACCAACCCCACAGTCATTTGGGCCACCACCAGTGCTTTGCCCGCTATGACATAGCCACTACAGCGCTCGGGATCTTGCCAGGAGCTCATGTGGGACCCAGCCCTCAGCCAACCAGAGAGAATAGGTGTGGAGCTCCCTTTGCCCAGGGCTGTGGGGACCTTCCAGCTCCCTGTGAGACCATGATGGAGTATAGGTAGGGGCTATCTTATCTGTCCTGTAGTGCATCGACAGCTCTCCAGCTTAGTGGCCAAGGAGGGAGAGGGCAGAAGTGGGGCATGGTTTGCTCACATGCCTTTATGGTGTCTGGAGAAGCAAGAAAAGTTAATTCCTCCCCCCTGCCCTCCTGTCTGTGCCCTCCCCTCTCAGCCCTTGCACACCTCTGCCTCCTCACCTACCAGACTGGCCTCGTGCAGCCCTTTATATACCCATCCTGGGCCGCCGTGTCAATGACTGTTCCATGGCCACTGCCAGCATTCTTGTCCACTATGACATAGCCATGACTTCACCAGGGCTGGTTCCCGGAGTTAGTGCTGCATCACCATGACATAGCTATTATCTTTCACCATTCATGTGAGAAGAAACAATTAAATAAATTATTATTATTATTATTATTAATAGTAATAATAGTAACAATAATAAGTGATAATCCTGGGAAGGGCAATAAATTACCTGTAGCAGCCATTTAAAGAACAGCAGCTCAGCAAAGGTTAAAAGAGAGTTAAAAGCAGCAGGTCCTACATACTGCCCAATTTTAAAGATCTGTGGGTTTGAAGGCTACATTTTTGAAGAAAAATGCTTGTCAAGTTGACTGAAGGTAATACTTTACACCTTTGGAATCAAAGAAATGTTCAATGCCAAACCCTGCATCCAGGAGTGGCTGACAGTGCTGAGAACATTTCACCAGGAGCTGCAAGACTTACATCTTTCTTTCCCTGAAATGAACTGCAAGGAGCTGCAAGACTTACATCTTTCTTTCCCTGAAATGAACCAAAGATTTTGTGAGGGGTAGTCCTGCGCTACACACTTCAGTTGGAAACAGGAATGAAATACGTGGATTAGCTTCCATCTACTTGGCTCACTGCAGGCTATTCCATCCCCTTTAACAGACAGGATCACAGGCAATGCACACAAACTGAAACACAGGTGTCTCCATCTGAATATCAGAAAACACTTTTTTACTCTAAGGGTGACCAAGCACTGGCACAGGTTGCCCAGGTAGGTGGGAGTCTCCCACCTTGGAGATACTCAAAAGCCATCTGGACGTGATCCTGGGCAATCAGCTGTAGGCAGCCCTGCTTGAGCATAGGTTTGGCCCAGATGGTCTCCAGAGGGCCCTTCTAATCTCAACCATTTTTTGATTCTGTGATAGACCATATGATGTTAAGGCTGATACTTAGTTTGCCAGCATTGTGTTTTTATAGTTTGTTGCTGACAGCATTTCACACATGCTCTGAGCCATATCAGGAAGGACTGCCAGGATGCATTAGAATAAGCTGCTCTAGGCATGGTTTGCAATCACATCTGAAGTGTGCTCAGACTTCCTTACAAGGAGAACTTCTGGATTTGTCTCCAGCTGGAGCTCAGGTGCATTCTAACATGCAAGCAGATTAGGCAACTGGGGAACATGGCACAGGATACAAAATTGGGAATGAAACGACCTGGTACTCTTCAAACACCTAAAAACCTCTTTACATTGCCTTACAGTAGCGCTCCCATCAATAAGAATTAGGTCCCTAACATCAGGAAGAGTACCACCTAATGTCATTACGATTAAAAAGTCAGTGTTTCCCTGCTGCTATCATTTTGTGAGAAATCACAGCAGTTCTCTATTTTTAGAACAGAAGCGCAAACTATAAGATATCATTGTGCAGTACTATGCCTGAATAACTGTTACCTTTTTAGGGGAGTTAGTATCTTACAGTGATATTTAATTAGACAGTGAGTTGAAACAGTAAAGTGCTTTCTAAATGCTAAATATTAGTATTACAAAGCATGAAAAAGTAGGAAAAGGAAAGCCTTGCTTTCCTAAATTCCTGTGGGCTATGCATGGAAATCAGAATGGACTGAAGCAGATTTTATCTCAAACCATTTAAAAAAAGAGATGTGCAAGCTTTGCCTGTGCTGACTGAGCAACCATAGAGATGAACCCTTTACAAAATCCCCTTCTGTAATCAGATTGCATGTCTTCCTTCAGCACTATAGATCACGTACAAGCCCTTGCACAGCACGTGTGGGCATCGCTAATAAGATTTACTCTTTATCCATGCCAGGTTTCATCATCCACTGAGAAGGCAGCTTGCAGAGCAGAGGGAAGAGCTGGATTGTGGTGGATGCTGCTGATACTAATAAGAATCTTGGCAAGAATATGGTGGAATATTGCCATGATATAATAATGTTTTAAAACAAAAAAATATATCATTTCCAAACCTCTTTGAAAAGCAGGGGGCAGAATTTATAGGAAATTATTTGTATTCAAGACGGTGGCAAACCAGTTACAGCAGGTCTTCACAGAGCCTACTGAAATAATCATCATAAGCAGGTAGGAATATGACAGACAAGGCTGCTCTCCATTTCCTCATAAGATGTCATAAAATATATGGGGGCATATTCCTCCCCTCCTGAGTGCACAAAGAATTAGTTGCCTTGGCTGAAGAATATGTCCTCAGAGTCACATAGTGTAGAGTTGTAACTGGTTACAATTTGTTTAAAAAGTGCTTCTCTAAGGACAGATAAAATCTTTTGGGTTTGAATTTTCTTCCTTTTTTATTCCTCTTTTCTCCTGCTGCTCTGCAATTCAATTGCTGAAAATCTCATTTACCCAGCGGCTGAATTCAGATCCAGACGTGGTCTGTATTCTCTACTGTAAACTCTAAGGAATGAGTAGCTGCTTGATAATTTCATAGGGGGTTTTTTTTCCAGTTTGCCAGTTTCAATATAGGTCATACCAGTGCCCTTCCCTATTTCTGATATTAAGGAAAGAGCACAGGCAAGACTATTGGTTCTTCAATGCTTTGAAATCTTTCAGCACTCTGCCATTATGCAGATACCTTGAGTAATATTGATAGTATAGCTGTGTATAAAAGAGCTTCCAAAGTGAACATTTTAACTATCTAGCTGAAATATTTCTTACACTTGACAGATGATAGACATTGATAACCAGATATTAATTAACTAGTTTAAAAATAGTCTTTTTGTGCAGAAACTAGCAGCCAGGCGTCCAATGCAGCATTAAGGGGGTAAAGAGTTTTGCCCTAGAATACCCACACAATTTTATAGATATACATTATTATGCATTTATTCACTATTAATAAATGTAGTCCTACAAATTACACAGCATTTTACATTCTAGGCGGCTTCATTTCTGCTGACTGGTAGCCAGGTGCCAGACCAATTTAGTCAACTAGCCTAATCCCCTGTCTATGTTGCTGAGTCAAACTGTGATATTTTTATTCATATTAGGTAGCACCTGATAGATTTAAACAGGATTACCCATGATGTAAGACAGTATTAAACATGAGACAGTACATGGCATAATTCAAAATGGGTGTCTCACTGGGATCTCAGAGTGCAGTTTTACAATATGAAATAAAATGAACTCTACCCCAAGATACCACAATGTCCCAGTAAAAACTATCCTGAAGTATTCTGAGCTGCACATCATTCTTTGCAGATCCAACAGAGCAACAGAGGACCCAGACAATGCTTTAATGCTGAAACTGTGGAGTTTTATCCCTAATGTAATTTTTAAATTGCAGTTTGTACATTTGTTGCAATAGATGTTTGATTCCTGTCAGTGGAAGCCAGGCAAGAAACTACCATGGCCCCTTGTATTTGGGAATATGGTAGACACTTGGCAAGACATGGTTAAGTCCAAGTTCTTACTGCATTTATATGAGAGGGAAAAGATGACAGATAAAATCACTACCTTCATTTCAGTTGTTTGGGTCCCACAACTCTGCCCTGAGATAACATCCTCATTTGGAGTACTTGATTGCTAACACCATCTGTTTGCTATTTGTTAGTTACTTTGAAGGTGGGGGAATAGAATGATTATTAAAAATAAATCTGTTAGATATCTATCAACTCTTCCCCTCTAAATACATCACTGTCACCTATAAAATAGGCCTCTGGTGATTTCACATTTTCAAAGAACTTGTCTTTCTTGGGCCACTGCTGCTTGCCCGGATGCTGGAGAAAGCTGGTTTTGATGTGACATGGATGCTGCCTTGGAAAAATGTTCTGCTGAGAATATTTTTTTAATTATTGGCGGGGGAGGGGCGATACTTTTTACACAGGTGTTAAATTCCTGGAGTTAATCGGGTAGAAAAATGCCTCTGAGGCATCATTCAGTCCATTAACCGCAATGCCAACTGCCAATGGCTGGAGTTGAATACTAACAGATTTTATAACTCTTTATAATAATTGACAAAGCCAGACAGATTCACAGTTCAGCATAGCCCTCCTGTTCTCACCTGCTGCCTTCTGTGTTTATATCCCCGGTGTCTGAAACATGCTTCCTTTTTTAACAGGGGAGACGTGAATTTAAGAAGCTGGGTTGTTTTGCTCATTTATGTGAAAACTATACAGATGAGTGAACGCCCAGCAAGCCAGGATCAGCATCCCCTCCCCCACTTCTAGTTACTATTTTAAAAGGAATATTATTGCTGCATTATGTCAGACACATGCCCCATAACACATGGAGCAAAACAGGACAGTCAGGAGTAGTTGAAAAAAGAACTTTTAAGATTGCAGTTTCTCTGACAGAAATCTTTATTCCTAAGACAAATGTGAAAAAATATAGAAAGAAAATCAAAAGATGTTGCTGTTATGTGTGTTCTTTTGTTGGATACTTCAAATTATGCTGTATGAAAGCTTTTAATAGTTTTTTTCCATACAGACAGTGTCCTGAATCAGTGTCTTTCCTGGAGAAGGTAGCAAGCCCTCATAGACTACTTCATTGCAGAATCCAGTTCAGCAGAGAGATGTATAGCAGTGTACAGTGTTCCCTAAATTGGCATAGGTTGTATGTGCACCCACTTTGGATTCTTACCTTCATATTTCACTTAGACTATTAGGACCGTGCCTTGTTAGTTCTCAGCTAGGAGTCTCCCAAGCAGAACTTTGTTGAAATGGGTCATGACAATTTACTATGCAGAATACTTCTCTGAGTTTCTATTACACCAACATCCATAGAAGATGCTGACCTTGCAGCCAACTATGGATGAGATATAAAACCCCAAATCCTTATTACTTGGAGTGGTTAATTATCCCAAATTACACTTAAAAGAATAGGAGGTTAATTTTAGTGTCCTGAGCATGTTACATTATACACAATCAAAAGCTCCTCCCTGCAGTTTCTATAGAATATATGGTATTTCTCCCATACGTCCTATGTTGGGTGTGCCGATATGATCATGAAGGGACCATATAGCTAACTATTTAATAGCTTGTTTATCTGTCTGCTATGTGGTATCCTTCCAGCAGCCTTATTTCTTTGTTTGAAGTTTTTTATATGTATGCATTTATAAGGCACTTGGGAATGTAAGGATAAAAACCAGCAAATAAATATGTTTGGAAAGGATCTGTTGTACTAAATCAGCAAAGGGTAAAGAGCTCCAAAAAGGAGAAGGCAAGAAAATTGGTTCCACCTTAGAAAACTAAGTGAGAGCTGCTGAGTAAAAAAGAACAGTCATCCAGCTGGGATTTATTAAGTGGAAAGCATTTTTTAAAAAAAGCTGTGGAAGACCAGAAATCAAATATCGCTGTATATTTACTGGCTTTTTTGAAGCATCTGTTCTCTAAATCAGAGTATCTCACAAAGACTAATCAACTGATCTTCAGAATATCCTTATGAGTTTGAGATGTGTTAGCCTCGTTTTACCATCAGAAGAATAACGAGATCATTTGTCCAAGACTACACAGAAAATCATAAAATAATAATGTAGGCCTGTATCCAGTGCAGTGACTCAACTATAAAACCATCCAATCTTCTATCAGGGTAAGAAGGCAATAAGAGAGGGTTGTTGGTATAATTCATGGCCAAAGGAGAGAAGCTGATGAGAGACACCCCACCAGAACAGATGGACAGGGCTATATCATTCTGGTTTTGGTGGAGAAAATCTACCTTTATCCTTGGTATTTGGTTAAAGGCATATAGTATGCTATAAAAGTATTTTCAGCCAACCCTTGCTGGGCATCTCGGATGGTGGGTCAGTCTGAAAAAGCCAGGACTCTTTACTTTTAATAAAATCTGAGACTGTGTTTTGAACTTTGTCCACATGTGGTCATTTTATGAAAAGTTAGAAGACTTATATGACAGTGAAGATGATAACACCTATGTTACAGGAAGCTAAAGCCTTTTAGATTGATAAAATACAGATATAGCTGACATACAAAAGGAAAAAACATCCTCTTTATTCCTCCAAGGGGAGTTTATATTGTATTTTCTAATATTTAAAAACAAAGAACAACAAAAATCATGTTATTTAATAAAGTTTTCACACTTTGTGTTTTCTTTCAGCTTTTAACCGTACATTGCTAATATTGTATAACTAAAACTTTTACTTATTATATTACTGCCAATGAGAATGCCTTTGTAACCACATTCAATCTAATTAAGTGAGCTTTTTTATGCTAGGAGTTGCACATCCATATTGTAACTGCTGTAGAACACTGAAGAAAGCTGATGCAACTTTTATTAGCTATATTAACTTCTTTGTAATAAAGGGTTCTCAGGCTTTCATTCAAATTTTCAAGGTACATCTACCAATTGCATCATCTGCTTCTAAGGAATCAGAGAGCTCAGAAAAGTAAGACTACTGTCATTATGCTTACTTTTTCTGTGCAGAAGACTGCAACTTAACTGTATAATCTTTAGGGCTCCACTGATCAAAAAAGCTTAAATTCACTGCCTTCTAGGACTTCTCAGTAAATAGAATAAAATTGCCCTTATCCAGCACATTTTCCATAGACACAGCTGATCAAAGGAAGCTACAGGTAACTGAATTCAACAGTGCATGTATTTGGTCTACTTTTTATTTGCATTATAGTTTTTCACATAGTCCTGGCAATGTGAAATGTTCTTAGGGTGGATGCAAATGCAGTGCAATTTACATATGCTTTAAAGTGTCTCGTCATTCCCAGAGTTGTGTAAAAGGGTGTGATTTCATACTACAGCTAAATGCATCCAATGGTTGGCAGTTGTTGAAGTGGGCAATCTCAGAACTTCCCTTCTCCTCTCCTCTTCCCCAGCAGGGATTTCTGCCCACTTTTCCCTAGAGCTTCAACCATGAGATTAAGGGAGTTACGCTGGAAAAAAAAACCAATTCATCCTTTTAAAAGTTATTAGGTTCTCCACTGGGGTCACAGGAGTACAATTTCCTGCACAAGCGCATAGCTGGAGCTGAGAGGAAGGAATGGGATGATTCCCTTTGGAGACTTGAATGTATTTGGATTATTGCACATAGTCATAGAAATCTTAATGAAAAAGAATAACGCCATTTGCTCTGTTGTGAAGAGCTTACATAGGTGTATCCTTCAGCATCAATTAGCTTTGAAAAGAAAAAGTTATGGGGCTGTGAGTATGAGAGATACATATTCTTTAAGGCATTGTGGAGCACACACTGGAGGCACCTTGATTCTTCAGTTTCTTAGTTTTGGTATGATTATTATTTTTCCCTAATTAACTGTAAACAGAATTTAGTGTGGAAAAAAAATCTGATCATATCAAAGATTCTGGGGATTCCCATGCAAGTCTGTTTGAGGCTAACATTGCAATAGCGGAACTACTGAAATGCAAAAAAAAAAAAAA
>VYXH01010486.1:144341-252588 GCA_013397275.1 Burhinus bistriatus
AAAAAAAGTACGCTGTTAGGAATTTCTTCTATATCAGAATGATTTAATATCCCATAGAAAATTCATTTCTGAAGTTTCTTCTTCTGTTAGGAGCTACACAGTGTTTCAAATATTTGAGAAACAGATCAGCTGAAACTATTTGTCTGAAAATGTTTAAATTTTCTGGAAAAGGGAGAAGGCTGCAGCTCCTGTCTGGTGAAAAGGAGAAAGCAAGCTTGGGAGGTAGGAAGCAGAAAAGCTGCAGATTATAGTGGTTTTCTCTGTCTTGGTTAAAAAAAAATAAAAAACCAGTAATGTATAGCATTTTGAGTGTTAGCTGATCTATTATCAGCCAACAAATAAATTGTGCTGAAACACTAGACTTTACTCCCATGGTGATTAGATATTACAGTACATATGGTATGGAAACATTGAGCCGTGTTTGAAGACCTCACAACGCCTAAACACAGCACGCCTGCCAACTGTTGACCATACGCTATAGCTGACATAAACATGGAGTTGCCTCCTGCTATCCTGCACCTGGATTTGCTACACAGATAAATCTTAGATGTTATTGCAGAGGAAGGCCTAGCAAGGACCATACACCCCCACCAATAAAAACAGATATAATCTTCTGTCTGTTTGAAATGAGTTTGTCACATCACACGAGATTTGTTGTCACCCTATCCAAAAGTTGCAGCACTTCTGCTTTTCTCTTGGTGAAACCAGACAACATGATATCATTCATGTTATATGGACTGCATCTAAAATGCAGAAATATTTAGGACTGATGGATCAGGGTGAAAGGTGCAGCAACAGACTAAATGCTGTACACAGTGACTTTGGTTAGTTTGCACGGTATGTCAACTTGAATATTCATGTCATGTAACTTTGTATTCAGTATCTGGCATTTAAGTCTTAGGAAAACAAGCCAAAAAAATCTAAGTAGATTTTTTCTGATATTAAACACTGGCTTCTTTAGTGACGCTTCCTACTGCGACTTCAGCTCAAATGAAATTTACAGCATTTTAGATTATCTGAACAAAATTAACTCCTGGCAATATTAATTATTCACAAGTTTCCCCTCCTTTCATTTTATAGTTTAAATGTTATGTAGAATTATTTACTCATGAATAAATAGCCTTGATGTTTTTTAGACTGCTGTAATACCTGATATATGTAAAAGCTGTACAAAAATAACTGAAAATATGCTACCAGTGGGCAATTTCTCTTTGTTTTGTGGCACAGAGCCATACTGACTTAGTTAACACTAGTGTACAGTCATCTTATTCCCATATTATTTCACAGTGAATATCATCTGACATTGTATTCTGAAAGTAGTGATCCACCTGGGAAGTCGAGGAGTTTTTTGAATCCTGCCTAAAAACCAATGAATTCATTTCTCCTTTTACCTATATATCATATATAGTTTGTGTGAATACCAGTAATCTCTAATTTATGCAAGACATATGTAGCTGGGATGAAGCATAATGCAAGCTGTGTTGCAAATCTACTGTAGCCACCCTATTGATCTCTATCTACCTTTTTCAGAGCATTTAATCTACAGGTTCTGCAGCATGCCTGTTCTTCTAGTATTGGTCTCTGTACTTTTCAGTCCCAATGCTATTGCACAACAAGAGTCCATTAAACTGATCACTTGTTATTCACCTCCTGATGCTGTTCTCCTAGTTCTGCACTGGCACCTCAGTCTTGACCCAAAGCAATTCTTTGTCTCCCTGGTTGTGGAATCCCAGTGCACTTTCTGTCAAGCTATTTTAAGACAAACCATCAATAGACCCTGCTATTCCAGTTTTGAATGAAATCTTTTGGTCAAATGAAGTTGTACCAAATAGTGACTAAGACAATAGACAAACAGACTGAGACAGAGAAATGTTTCCTAGATTTAAACACCCATAATACAACTCTATTTGTGACTACACAAGAGAGTACTATGACACACTCATTACTTTATTCCTAAATGCTTCCATTTTCCCCTTTTTCTAAAACCAGTGACCTATAGTTTTTACTTTTTGCATTGTATGGATTTTTAACATTTATTTTTAACAGATAGCACTTTTTTAGTATGGAAAGCATTTTCATTTTAATCAACTAAAGCACATATATTCTTAAAATTTAAGCTTGAGCTGTTTAGGTTGAAGTTTGTCTGAACCAGGAAATTCTGGTAGGAGCTGAAAGAAATACAATATTGGTGAAGAGCTTTTGATAGTAGCCTTCTTAGGGGACAGCATAGTATAGGAGGTACAACATCTAGTTATGTTTTAGTTATCTTGATGCCTGTTTGTCATATTACTTCTTCTGATGCTGTCAGGAACTATAGGAAAAGGAAGATAAGGCAGATTTTTCCTGGTTTTGGCATGCAGAGCAGAGACATTAACATATGCTACAGAATACCTCAAGAGACAGGTTGCAGACACTGAAAGACCTCTGGCTTCCTCCTCTCTTAGAATTATAAACCTGAAAATTCAGTAATAATATCTACTTCTCTGTGTATTACTTTTTCTCTTTCATTCCTTGTTTCTATTGTTGATGATTTTTTCAAGCAGTGAATCTAATAATGTCCTTAGTCTCCCTGTAGTTTCACAATGATGAATTTAGGCCTGGGGTGTCCTAAATAGACTGACCTGATGGACAAATTAATTGGACTTGCAGCTGGTAGTTCAGGTGGTTACTTCTGGTCATTGATGAGTACAGGGCTTTCAAATAGCTTTTCAGAGGGCTTTTGAAGTTAAGGTATTTTGCTTCACAAATAGGATGGAGTAAGACTGCATGTACTGTCAATTATCAAAACTTAGGTGAAGGGCAATAGCTAGTTAAGACAGTGACACATCTCTTAGAACTGAGTGACCAAATGGTAGTTGTTTTTTCTGACTTGTTCTGAAACCACATTAAACCACATAGTACTTTCAAGTTAAGCAGTGACGAGGTGGAAGCACATGCCATCTTTTGCTGAGAGAGGAAAAAAGGGCATTGAAATGCAAATTCTCATGGAACAGTTACGAGTTTTCCTTAGTCTAATCTCACAGCCCTCAGATTTTTGTACAATTCATTAAACAGTCTTGAATTTATCTCATCTATCAGTACAAAATCAAGAAAAATCATTATGCACAGCTGTACTATAGAAGTGTCACAATGCAATTATTTGGTTGTACAGAACAGATGCATGCTGTTGGCACCTCAGAGCCAGTAGGAGCTTCATGGAGCTTGCATCAGCGGGAATTCACTTTCACATACATCACTTGGGGACATGAATGTGCAATGTGACAGGCCTATCACTACCAATAATTCATCTAATTTACTATGGCAAGGCAGATACTTGGTTGTGTCTGAAAGCCAACAGGTCAGTGGCTTCATCTAGCAGCTCATGCTGTTCCCAGCAGTGCTGCGTTCCTACTAATAATTTAATCTTGTATTTGAAGTTCAATTCCTAGCAGTTTACCTCTTCTTTCTCATTTTCTTTCACTTCTACTTAAAAATATAATAGTCCATTTCAGCAAAATTAACTGCAATTTCATGGATCACTACAGCAGGAGTAAGTTTTATACATAATACTGTAATCCATCTATTTGTTCCCCAGAATGCAAATTGACTTGATGAGCAATTCTGTGTCCTATGTAAATACTCTAGTTCTAACTCAGAGTGCTGCATTTTCAGTGAAGAAGGGGGAGGGGAAAGAAGATTGTTTCTCTGGGTTTGACTTTCTGATAATTATTCCAGGGTATATAATTTAAATTTTAAAAAGTCTATCATATAGAAAATACAGGCAACAGCTTCCTTGATTTCTTTTTGAATGAAAACACTGGTGCTCTGCTCGTGCTTCATTCTTTCTTTTCCTTAGAAAAAGTAATTTTCAAAATTTGGATTCTCATATAATATGCCAGATGACAATATATATAATACACAATTCCTCCATCTAGTAGGTACCAGTTATAATATGGGCAAGAATAGAAGATAGAACATGACTTGTTCCTTCATCAGTCTGCCAGTAATGTGCAAGAAGAAACACTCTACAATAGGATGAACAACAGGAAGTTCACTTTCTATGGCCCCTCTTACGTTCAGATTCTCTGCAGGGATTGCCAGCAGGTGGAATAATTGATATGAACTGGATAATTGACTTTGTAGTGTGGATATTTTCTACTACGAATTGATTGGCATTTCCATTTCTTTTCACTATAAAGATGTTAAGACAGTAATTATCAAGAACTTCTTGCAGGTTCAGAGCTAAAAACAATGCCTCGAGATTGTATTGAAAAGAACGATAACAGCTTTTATATGCTGTTACAGGTTTCCTAAACTACAAAGTTTCTCAACCAATTTGATAAATTATGAAATAGAAAAAGTTACTTAAATGTCAATGGTAAAGATATTTGAGCGGTAAACATCGAGACTTTACTTTAAATGTAAACTTCATTGGACTACTGACTTTAAGTCCATTAAGTTAGTGTAACCTAACTTCTCGAAGAGTAACAAACCTGCGTTATCAAAATTACCAGGTCATAGTTTTAAACAAAACGAAGAAAGTATTCTTCCACACTGTGCATTAAGTAAATTGTGCCATTTATTGCCACAGAGTGTAGTGAAAGGCAAAAATACAAATGGACAAATTTACAGAAAATAAGTGGCTCTTAAATATAATTGTTCCAATACTATCTCTGGCTCAACAAGCCCCTAGATTGTTGCAAGGAATGATTTCTGGAAGGAATGTCAAAATGAGGCTCACTTTGTTGCCTTTCTTCCTGCGCATATTCTGTAAATAGATCTTATTGGCACTCTCAACTAGAGGACACTGGGCCAGATGGGGCTTTTGCCTAACCCTGTACAGTACTGTAGTGCTCTTATGAGCATTATGTCATCTTTAGTATGATTTCTTGGCAAAATCACATTTGCTTCAAAACCAACTTGTTTCTACCAGTGGCATCTGTCAGAACTGCAGAATGAGCAAACCTGCTGGCTGAAACTGCTTCAGCTCTTGCTTCCTAACTGGCATACACCTGGGGTGCTGCTTAGTAACTTGTCTGGGATATTATAGCACTGAGCAGCCATGTTGATTACCCTATTCTCATATTACTACTCGTATAACTAGGAATTTGTATACACAGAATCTGTCTGTCTTATCTGTTGCAAATCCTTTCATTAATCTAGGAGAATATAGCTATGAGAGACCAATCTATTTTAATATGTATTTTAGGGCCAGGAAATATTAGTTTGTCTTGCTTATTTTCAAGCCCCTAGTTTTCAGAAATGCCAAACAGAGCCTAATTTCTTTTCAATTTTTGACATTTCCACTCATCTGTCTTTATATTCAAAAACATTTCCACTGATATGTAAGCCTAAAGTCAGCAGGGATGTAATTTTTCCTAAGTTCTTATTTGTAAAGGTGTTGGTAGTTTTAAGTATTTTTTTCTGAAAATAACATGGGAATGTTGTTTTCCCTTACTCTCTTTCTGCTTTATTTGTGCAGCTGTAATTACTAGCTATCTTTCCTTGAGCAATTAGTTTAAATAATCCCCCTCAAACTTCCTAATTTTAATTGACAGGCCTTCTCAAGTCATCCTCGATTCATTCCAGTGTTATCCATGTAATCACAATTCTTCAATGTCTTAGTGTTGAAGAAGCCCTGTTGACAATGGTGTCTGACTTTCTCTGATCCGTTATTGATAAAATAATCCAACCAGGTGAGGCACTTAACACACATGCCTCCAGTTCTTTCCGCAGTCATTCATCCTGTGCCATACCATGTCCATGATCTCAGAAAGAGAAACTGCGCTGTATGTCTCACATCAGTGAACCTGGGGGGGGGGGGCGCAAGGATCATTAGAGGTTGCTTCCCTGACTTTTACTTTGGCCTCAGAGTAATTTTTCATAAAGTTCTTCATGTGCCTTCTGAGTGCCATAGGTAAAACGTCATTTTGCATCTAGAGTCAGTAAGTGATGCCAGACATTTCTCATGGTGCTTATTCTATTCTCCAAATCAGAAATCTCAATACAGTTCTGCAAATGTAACAGCTTAAACATGGTATCATTCACTCAAAATTCTGGAGAAAGAAGCAGAGACAGAAATAATCTCGTTCTCCATTTCTCATCTGCATAAGACAGCCAACACTGGGGTTCCAGAGCAGCAAAATTACAGAACTAGAAGACAGAAAAGACTGCTTTCTGCAATACCTTTTGGTCCTATTCAACTGTCCTTAACAAAAAATACAGCCCCCATGACAGACCCAAGGAGAAAATACAGAGAGACTTTTGGAGAGACTACAATTTGACACCAAACTAGAAGGAAAGTGGCTTGGTTCTACTCAATAATGTACGCCGTAATAATTAAGGTTTTGACATTTAGAGGTTGAAAACACCATATTCAGGTGTTTCCCAATGAAAAGTCTACCAAGAACACAGAGAGTACTAGCAAGTAAAAGAAGAAATGGATTCTTTTCTTTTCCAGTAAGCTTGTTTAAACATAGTCTAACACCTTCTACTATTAAACTACAGCTTCAGTGGACTTATGGTGCAACCGTAGCTAGCATTTTGATCACACCTATAGTAAGATCCAAATGCAAATGTCAGACCCAGTGAAAGTTACATTACAGCAAAAGGACAGTATCTGCAACTAGGGAGAAGGGGAGGAAACATCTCATGTCAATCTATTGCAACCCTTCTATCTACGGAACTGTTGAAGGGCTCTAAATAAGAGCAGAGAGGTGAAGGAATTAAAACAAGAGCTTCCATTTCTCTGTGAATTGTTCTGCTAAACTGTAACAACAGTGTTTCTAGACTGATCGGCTTGGATCTGTCTGCTTTCACAGCTGGTATACTCAATAGGAAGTGCATTTTAGTCAATGCAGTAATAGCATAAGAAGAGAATGCAGCCTCCAAATTATTTAAATGATGCTTGTGAATTGTCATTTCACAGCTTTATGAGATGTTCCTGTTCTCTCCCTTCCTTTTATTAGTTAGCATCAGGCTGGGTAGATTTCTGTGCAATTCCCAGCTGAGTCACCAGAGAAGGGACCGCCTTCATCATGTATCAATTTGATTTTAAGCCCTGAGAAACACCCAGCTTCAAGAAGGGAGGCAATCTGTAATACACATTACGAGAACAAAAGATAAAAACATTAAAATTCATAATAAATGTTTGTTTTCCATTTGAGCCCCCTCCACACAGCCCCACTTATAAGCATGCTTTTCCTGTCTGCTAGCTACCACAGTCCAGATTGAGGGATATTTTTTATGCAAGGATCGGCATGAATTTCAAGCAAAGGATCAAAATGGTACCTTTTTAATTTTTTTTAAGACTAGAGCTAATTAACTTTTTTATCAAACTACACACATCTTCAAATGACTTAGATGGGAAATATATTGGTTTAATTAAGATTTCACAGGGAGAGACAGTTGCAAACACTTGGAACTGAGAGAAAGAGGGATCTTTATGAGGAGGGCGCTGTATGTTTTACAACTCCCTATGTCTCTTTGTTGTTTGCACTTCAAATGGAGTCCATTTTTATCTGTCTGTCTCCTGCTGAGAGAAACTGATTTTATCATATGTTTCAATGAAGCTATTAAAAACTTCAATCATGCAATTTGTTTGCCTTTGTATGTTTCTCTGTCAGAGTTGCACTGTGACATTGGTTATATGGCAGCATACAATGATTGGCTTTGTTTTACAAGTTTATTAGAAAAACCTCCTGCAATCCTAACTTGCTTTAACAGAAAACTTAGTACCCATGTTTTCCTTAGCTGGGTCTCCACTTGGTTTGATTTTTGTAGGTCTAGGATTTTGATGAGATGCGTTCTCAACAAGCGGGGCATGCCATGCTTTCTTCTGTTTCTTTGGTTTTAGTAAATGGTGAAAAGTTCAAGAGTGACAGCTTGAAATTCTATGCGCGTACAAGAACAACATGAACAATCCACTTCTCCCTCACTTCAGGAGCTCAGCGATATTTCAGAGGTGTAAAAAGAGTGTACTACAGTGACATGGCATTACAATACAAGTATTTTGGAGGTAATACCACACAGGACTTCTACATTAACAAATCATATACTCTAAATGCTCAGATGTAGTTATTTATCCAGTACTCTAAGACACTAAAAGACTAGGATGTACTAGGGATAAAAATACATCAATATGGATGACTCATAACTAAAACAAGCTATTAGCCTAAAAGATCCTCCTCTGACCAAAAAAAACCAAACCAAACCAAAACCCTGAAATATAAAATTTAGTAGATGTTTGCATTTAAATAATTCAAATTGAGCCAGTGAGACTATAAAGGCCTGAAGCCTGGATATAGCCATGCATTAATTTCCTGTCGTTTGCTTTTGTTTGTCAGTTAATGTCAGACAAATCATGTCATATAAATGAAGCTGAACACTGTTTAGGTCTTAGTAGACAAGACATCGACATTTGAATCTTGTATTCTGTGCCTCTGTTCTTGAGCCAGCTCTGTGTGATTAGTGCTACAATGCTGCATATATAACTGATTTTTAGTTTGCTTGCAAGATTGAAGTCTCTAATGCAAAATAAAAAATATTTTTGGCTGAACAGTTGAGATTATTTTATGTTAGGCCAAATGGAAAGTTGTGTTTTGCCCCAAAATAATCTTTTTTAAGATGTTTTTTACCATTTTATTCAAATCAAAGTAAATTTTGAGATAAAGAGCTGTTTTAAGCTGAAAATCAGAACATTTTCTATTGGAAGTATTTAAACGATTAAAAATGGCAAAAGAGCAATTTAATAGAAGTTCAGATTAAGCCTTCTCTGTAACTTTTTGGACAAAAGATATTCTTAAGAATACTTGTCAATATTAGACATTTCAATATTAGCAATAAAATTTTGCCCATTTCTGTTTTTAACACCTGTGCTCTTTTGAGGGACACAGGTTGAACTGGAGCAACCTGGCTGCTTGTTCTTCAAAGGAGTTAAAACATTTTTTTCTGCTCCTTTTGAGCAGCAGGCTGGAAAAAGCATGGACCATTTGGCCAGGCTCTGAACCACAGTCAAGGAAATGGAATCCCATCCAGATTCTCAAACTGGTACAAAGTCAAGAAAAGTGGCTTCAAGAAATCAGGGTGTGTGGATCTCACTGACTCAAGAACTCAGTAATTTATGAATCTATTTCAGATGCAGCAAATGATCCCCTCCTGGCTTACCGTCTACCAGACAGAACTTAGATTATGTTTTTAGGCTATGATTTTAACTGGTCTTCGAGTGATGGCTGCAGGGAGAAATTTCACTTGATGTCAACTCCTTTTTGCTGTTCTCTGAACTGTCTGGTGCTGATGGCTGCAGGCACAGTACCAGGCATCTCGTGGGTCAGGGCTGCGTTTCCTAAAGGGGCCCTCTGCTCTCCAGTAGCAACCAGTTTTCCAATCACCCATGTCCCTTCTCCCACAGGGGCCTTGCTGGCACCTTGCAGCCCTCAGGCTGGAGCTCTGAGGGCAGAGAAGAAAAGATGGGAGGAAAACAGCCTTTTGTGAGGCCAAGCCCCAGCAGGGACAGAGGAGCATGGGGCAGGGGTAACTCTTGCCCCAGTGTAATTAATGTGCGGACTTAATTACCAATGGGGGTGATGCAGCTGAGGGCACACGGGTGGGCTCACACTGCCAGGACCAGCCCTCTCCTTACCCCTCCTTCCCTCCTCCCCATTACCTCAGGAAGCCTGAACACCAGTGACTGGTGGGTAACATCTTCCCCGGGCAAGTCAAACTGCTGTCACTCACCTGCAAACACCTGCCCCCTTTCTCTCCTAGTCCAATCAGAATGCTTTCAACCAGCCCTCCCATCCCCCATAGGGTCCTTGCATTCAAAAGCAGCTGTCAATCAGCTTCTCAAGCCTCACCCCTCCCTGGCTGCCAAGCATTCCTCATCCCTGAAGAGCTGATGTCAATCACCTTCTTAAGCCCACCACTTCCTTCTATTGCCCAATCAGCTTTCTCACCAGCCCCTGCTGTGGGGGATGGGAGACCCCTGCCATTTTCTGTAGCGGTGGCGGGAAAAGGAACTGCTAGAGGTGTGAGGGGGACAGGTGGGTGTAGTAACCCAGCAGTGTCTTTTCAGCCTTTGCTCACCTGAGGAGAAAGGCTTAATTATAGTTTTAGTTTTATTTTTATGGCATTTATGTGGTTCACGTATATTTTGCCATCTGAAAGAGCCATAACACAGGTCTTGGCCAGACAAATCATCACTGCTTTGGGTAGGTCACAGTCGCTCTGTCCAGGCCACTGGCCTCCCGTGATGTACACCTGCTAGTGACTAAACTGACCCAACAACTAAATAGACAAATCTGCCTTTCCTGTGTTCTTACAATAATCAGATTTCCATACCTCTTTTCTCACAGCTTGAAGACAGCCCCTCAGTTCATGCTAATTGCAGAATCTGGTGAAATCCTGGACTCTTTCTTATGTCAACTCCCTCTTGGCCTGTGCCTATCCAGGCACAAGATGGTCTTTGCATTTGCCCACGGACTCCGTCACATCAAACGGCATGTGTGGCAGGAATGGTGCCCCACAAGTTCAAATGCTGATAGCTTATGACCACCACTGTCACCCCATATTAAAGAGGGCACATTTTAGGAGACCTTTGACAGCTTGCTCCTGGGGATCCCTACTTGTGTCCAAAGGGGCCAGTACTTTCCAGGCAGATACATTAAATATCTGAGCATTAAGCAGGTTATGGGGTGTGCCAGTCCATGACATGCAGCCGGACCAGCAAACAGGTGTAGCATTCAGAGAAACTGCTCTAGAGCAGCTGTAACCCTTGCAGTAAGAGAATAAAACCACAGTAAGCCGAGTCCCACACCCGGCTCGGTAAGCTACTATGCCTGTGAGTTCCTGCATGGTTTGCGGTTTGCACCCTGCTAGCTCGATTGGCTGCGCTTCTCGAGGGAGAGGTGAAGATGCCGTGGTGAAGACTTCTGTGTCCCGCATGGCTCCGCAGACTTCAGCTCTTGCTAAGCACTTGCACTGAAGACAGGAGGCGAGTTCATTATCTTGTTATGAGACTCGTGCTATTCCCCACTGCTTTGTCTCAACACAGATCCTGAAACAGCAGAGTGCAACAACCTGCCTCAAAGGTACAGATCTGCTCCACTGCTTTCTTCTTTCACTATGAAGTTTTAAGGGTAGATGTGTTGGCTAAATTAGCATCACGTTTTCTGCAGAGTTAAACAATTAAGGTCTTAGCTGCAAGGCTCAAGATTTAATGTGTCTTCATTTCCACCGCAGGTGCATGAAGTTTTTCTCCTTGTCAATGGGGGACCAGGAGTGTGCTCAGAAGGAGGGTATTTATTGGAACAGAGCAAAGAAAATAATGAATGGGGAATTATTTGGTTTTTTTCAATCAGAAGCACAAAGCAAAGAGATATTCAGATTTCCCAGGAACATCAAGGCTGCTCTGACAGAGATCAGACTATTGTGTCTCTGAGACACCCAGTGTGATCATACCGACTGCGGCAAGATGCCTAGAAAGAACAATGCTTCTGGCAACTGTAGATCTGGCATCATTGACCCTCCTTTTAGTGTCTCCTGTGGAATGTGGTGGGGTCTCAAGGGGCCATGCATGCATGTAATTTTTCCTCAGTTGCTTTTTAATGTTCTTGTAAGGCGTTTTGATGCATTGTAAGTGTAATATGCAGTATTGTTAGAAGACGTTTCTTTAGAATGGAGTGCTGTAGAGCTGTATGGCAAGCTCTGTGTGTGTTTCATGTGTGTTTGTGTGCATAGAGAAAGTTCATAACGCTTGACTTGTCTTGCAGTTAACCTGTGAGCAAAAAGGGCATCAGTCTCCAAGATATGATTTAGTAGCACCCTATCAGCACAAAACTTTCTTAGAAAAAATAATAATCTAAACTTTCTTCAGCAGCAGGAGAAGCTGTCACATTTACATTTGTCTGGAGAAGAAAGGTTTTATAATGAGTGAGCTTTTAGTAAATGGGTATGGCAGGAGGAGCTGGGTTTGGGGATGAGAAAGAATTGCCCACCAGTTATTTTTTGGCATGGAAGACTGTGGCTGATTCAGCTAGCAATGCTGGTCATACACTTTTAAGTGGAAGGAGAGAGAGTCCCATGCTTTAGCCTCTGCTCCCAGGTCTCTGAATATGACATAAACCTTGGCTATGATGTCATGGTGAAATGAGCCAGAGAAAACATGTTCCCTTAGTAGTGGCTTGGTAAAAAAATGCTGTTGGTGTCCTAGTGAAGCAATTCCCCTTACTTTCCTATCTAGTGACATTTACTTCTGTTTCTTTCTTGCAGCCAAACTTGACAATCCCACAGATAAGAGTTTAAACACAATATAGCACTGTATGTCACTCCCATTTTTATCAAGAAAGCAGCACAACCTGGAGATGGATGGATAGGCAATGTGAAACGTACACATCTAAACTTAGCTTAGTTTTGTTGTCTGGATTCTGAAGTTGTTTTCATCTCTACCACTCCATGCTGCACACATCTGCTAAAATTGTTCAGACTGAGGGGTCTGCCTGGGTAAAACAAAAATTGGTCTTTCACAAGATATAATTTTGTACAATTCCCAGAGAACCAGGGCTCTGCTGCTCAAGTTAGCTGTCTGTCCCAATCTCTTTCTTACACCTTCTTACATTAGTTTGTAGAATGTATAGCATGTCTGCAAGCTTGTCTGTTTTTTATGTTATAGCCATTACTCTAATAAAATACATCACTTTTCTCTTCAAACTTTGTCCTCCTTTCCCTGACACACAGAAATTTTTTTTTCCCCACACTTACCTTCTACTCTTGCAACTATATGCCAGTGCCCTCCATTTTTGCTGATTCAAGGGCAACAGCAGTGAGGATGTAATGCCCTTCATACAATGTTATACTTTGCCCTCCCCATCAATTTGCAGCTTGACAGCAGCTTTCTGTGGCCACAAGCAGTATCTGAAAGTTTGGCAGGCAAGAGTTTGCTATTAAGCTACAGGTCTGGAACTACTGCTGTAGGCAGTCTCTTTTGGTTTATTTTTACTGCCTGACATAATGAAAATGATCTTCATTCCCTTCACTATGTTTCTTCCCTTAACAGTATTTTCACTTGAAATTCTCCTCTTAGTGGAGCTGTAAGATATATACCATAAAATACACTCACTGGCAAGTTCAGTCTCTGATATTAGTCTGGAGGGCCTACCCACTGTGGCTGAGAAAATGCCATATGTTTTACCAGTAATGAAGTATTGCTGTCAACACTTGATATGCCTATGTCTTTGGGGCTCCTTTTAGTTTCTTTAGTTTTTACAATATAATAAGGCCCCATCTTCCTCTACCTTTCTCCCTTCTCTCCCGAGTCTGGTTTTGGTTTAAGAGGAACGTAGTTATTTTGTTTTCTTTCAGTTCCTCAAATCGCTATACACAATATAATGACTGTCACACACTTGATCTGAAGCTCAGGACTGGCTGCAAGCCATATTCCAGTCAGGGCAAATGGTATCCATAAATCCCTTGATATCTATGAAAAAAATCTATATTTTGCAGCTCCCTTGAAGGAGACTTCTTAGTCTTTTCAGCTTAGTTTTCCACCGTTCTTTGTAATTTGGGCAGCAGCAAAGGAAGTATATTACAATCAGGGGTTATATGGCAGTAACTTTACCTTTCCTGTATAAGCCTTTCATCTTAATGTCTACACACGTTTTTGCCTATTGATGGGCATTTTGCCCATTTGCCCTTAAGACAGGTGCGCATGAATGCTTTCACTTTGTAACTGTAACCAGGCCCACATAAATGAATGTAATGACATTGAGATGACAGAAACACTAAAGCCGTACTAGTTTAACTGACTTGACAACCTGCAAAAATGAACTGGCCTTCTGAGAATGCCACTTTATGGCTTTCAGTACCCCATGCCATTTACATATCTCCGTGTATGGCTACACTGTACTTTCTAGATGTGTCCTGCAGTGCAGAGAGGTGAAGGGATTTGCCCAGGGATGCACAGCAAATCTTTAGCTGAGCTGGGCTTAGAAAATGGATTCTTGATCTTGTTTCTTCATCACTAGGCAAGGCTGCCTTGTTTCTTCATTTTATAGTGACAGTTTAATTTTAAATACACTTTCCAGTAAGCACTTTTTTAAAAAAGAGAGGAGGGAGAGACTTGCACAAACGTCAGCAGAATTGGTAGTGATATTAGCTAGGCTAACAAGTGTATGTACTATATTCTTCCTGCTTCGAGGTACAAACTGATTCTCATGATATAGCCATTCTAGGGGGTTGATGGTTTTACTCAGATGCTTCTGATGTTTGGTCACTACTGTCCCACAGCTCTCAGGCTTACCCAGCTGGGTAATCTGGGTAAGAGGAAGGGCATCTTATTTTTCTTTCGGCTTTAGCCCAGAACACTGTCTCTGAGCCCTGGGGCCTACAAGAAAGCTGGAGAGGGACTTTTTACAAGGGCATGTAGTGATACAACGAGTGGTAATGGCTTCAAACAGAAAGACCGTAGATTTAGAATACATACTAGTAAAATTTTTCCCTCTGAGGGTGGTGAGGCACTGGAACAGGTTGCCCAGGGAAGCTGTGGAAGCCCCATCCCTGGAAGTGTTCAATGCCAGA
The DNA here is from genome assembly GCA_013397275.1 of Burhinus bistriatus. Taxonomy (NCBI): domain Eukaryota; kingdom Metazoa; phylum Chordata; class Aves; order Charadriiformes; family Burhinidae; genus Burhinus; species Burhinus bistriatus. The sequence continues at coordinate 158,892 of VYXH01010486.1, forward strand.
TTGGATGGGGCCTTGAGCAATCTGGTCTAGTGGGAGGTGTCCGTGCCCATGGCAGGGGGGTTGGAACTAGATGATCTTTAAGGTCCCTTTCAACCTAAACCATTCTATCATTCTATGAAGAGTAGTTGCTGTAAATACTGTTTCTAGAAAGATTTCGAACAGATGAAAATGAAAAAAAGTGATCTTGGAAAGGTCTGAGTTCTTCCTGTAGCATTAGAATTTTTTTAATTGTTCTGTTGATTAGAGAATCATGCTAAAGTACCATTTAAATAACATCTAAGCAGGGGAGACTAACCTTTGAGGAATAAGCTTGCTAAGAATGGACACATTATCCTGGCGCTAAGATCACAGGTCAGTACTGCGAAATATTGTGAGATGAAAGAAAATGACTGAAATGCCTAAATGAACAGTCTATATCAATACATGCTGAAATTCTTTTTTACCCTCTCTTGGAGCTCCAAGATCCATCCTTCATCCCTCTCCCCGACTCGATAACTTTTTTTACATATGGCTTTATCTTTTCAGAGCAGTGTACAGTACTAATGACATACCATTCTTTTCCCTGAGGCACTGACTGTATGCCTCACATTCTCTAGACTTTCCTTTCTAGTTCCCCAATTTTTTTTTTTAATTATCTTATCATGCCAAATCCACCAGTAACCCTTAAGAGTACAAACTTTAACCCTCAGAGCTCTTGCATTCCTTTTTTGTTAAAAAAAAACTAGCTACATAAATAACGTCATGTTTCCAGGTCATAGCCACTCCAAGCTACAGCTGAGTTGTGGCACAGGAGAAAGACTCCATAACCCTGCAATCTAAACACAGATTATTTTAGGATGTGGACAAACTTCTAAAATTGTCTCTGTGCATGAACGTGCCGTGGTAATTGTTTTTCATGCAGAAGTGTATGGCATATAAACATAAGATACTGGAGGCATTCTGTCTGACTGTACAAGGGATTTGCTGTACTAGATCATACTCTCGGTCTGTCTTCAGTATGCTACCCAAACCTAATGGTCAAAACATAATGATTCTGAGAAGGGTGACTGCACCCTCTGTCAACCAAGCATGCAGAGCTCAATGCAGAGTTGGACCAAACACTTTCTAATTCTAACGAGGTGATTAGTTTACAGTTTCAAGTGGTATTATCAAGTTTCAAACTGTGTTATCATTACACTGACAGACAGAAATAATGCCATCATTGAAGCATTATGCGCTTGGATTCTCCTTTCTTGGTAATCCTAATAACATAACAGATCTCTGAGATAAAGTCCATCAAACCAAACAAAAATTCTCCCAATTTACTCTATTGTCAAAGAGAACTGAATCTAGTCTGAAAATACTTTCCCATCTTGAACAGAAGGTGAACGTTAATTCACTGAAGTCATCAAGTACTTTGACATTCTTAGTAGAAGGGGATGAATAGACATGCAATATTACATTGCTGAAAATTATATAGGCGTCATAATCATGTCGTTACCTTCAGCAGGGGCCATGTACGGCAGTTGCATCCTTTGCCTACTGATTTGATATAGTGTATATTGCTATCTCCTGTATCCCAAGTAATTACACCTGTACCACATGCCTAAATTGTTTAATGCTATCTTTTCCTTTTGCTGTAATGAGCCCATTCAATAATCAAAGCCTCTGAATGTTTGTGTTGTCAGATTAGCTTTAAATGATGTTCAAGAAAATATTTTTCCGTTCCCACGACATCACAACAAGGCTGATAACTGCTGCTCACAGTTATAGTTTCATAATTCAGAGCAGCATCTGCTTCCCTCAGTTTCCAACAGAATTGAAGCCAAGTGTCCCTGTTGGTGGAGGCTCTGCGGTCTACCAAGAATCCCGGTGTGAAGGAATAAACTAAACACCGGGGTTTTTTTGAAGGGAAAGTTTTTTTTATAAGAAGTATCGTAGAGGTAAAAAAATCTTGGAAAAATCTTTATATGTTGTCAATGTAAGGTTTTTGTGATCTTTAAGTAGAATGAAAATCTGGATTAATTCATTATTGAGGCTATAGAAACAAACAAAAGATCAAACCCAAAGTGTCAAGTTTCTTAACCCATGTTTAAGAATAATTTTACTTAATAAAGTAGTTAATAGGTTTACATATAACTTCTCAAGAAAATCATTATATGCCCTTACAGTTAGCGCTGTAATTCTTAATGTATGCCGTGCTTCTCATACGTAGCAAAACCACTGAATCCTTATTTTAAATGCAAAACTCAGATCAGCTGTAAGTACACAGACATGACAAGTACCTCCATAGTATATACTAATTAATTTTATTTTCATTTTTTAACTGTTTTTCAACACTCTTCTGATTTGCTCCCCTTGACTGTTGAGGTCACTGTGGGAAACAGGGTTGAAACAACCACAAGATGATGTCTGTAAAAATTAATCATTCATTAATAACTGCAACTGCAGAAAGGGTTTAGAAATATTTTTTTAAATCTCCGGGGCTTCTGAGGGTCAGCTCCTTAAGCATCCTGAGCTTTATTATTAATTAATTCTTTTACAGAAAGGCTTCAACTGACTTTCAGACACTGTTGACGGTGGATGCTCTGCACTGACAGAGGTTATGTCTTCATTGCCGAAAACAAGCAGTGCTTTAATATTCAAGTGGTTTACTCAAGGTATATTCCTCAGTGTGGAATCTCAGGAAAGAGAAAGCACAGGTGATTTTATGGCAATGTGGCTAGCTGTGGTCAATATAATACACCTGCCTGGAAGGTACCTCAAACAGCTACATCAAGGTGATAATTCCATTGGGAATTTACTATGCAGTAGCTGTCTTGATTTAAAAAAAAAAAAAAACAAAACACCCACCCAACAACACACAAAAAACCCAACACATCAGTTCTTGAGGTGCAGGCAAAGTCATAGCAGAAGAAAACCCAGGCCTCAGCAAGCTCTCATTCTAAAGAGAAAGGTAAATGAAGAATGGGAAGTAGAAAGCAGGAAAGATGAGGGCTTGTTTGAATGAGGAGCTCTCCCAGTGTTGTTGTACCAGGGCAGTTGTTTCAGGACAGTTCTTCGTGTAGCCATTGGTACTCCAGAATAAGAGTTCCTCTTTCTGGCTTGATTTCTATCTCTTTGGTAGTGCCTCAAAGCTCCCCACACCTGCTTTTACTTGTATTATTACTGTCTTGCTGTAATAAATCATCAGGGGTCCTGCTCTCAGGTGAAGGATTCCTATCCTCTCCACGGCCAGCTAAAGAGCTTGTACTATTCTTTGTATACCATAACTTACAGAGAAACTGGGAATGGTAGCACACTGGTAGCCACTGCTTTGCGTCTTCTAAGCACCTTGTTATTTCATCTGGTAATTTAGGGAAGTTTTCTAAGGAAACCCTCAGCACTTCAGGAGACAGTGTTAGTGACTCAGAGAGAATCAAGCCCTTTCCTCTGAGTCAATACTGAATGATATGCCCTAGCACATTTCTTGCACGAGACCCACAACTGTAGGTTGATTGCCTGTGGTCATCAATTATCCTTCAGCTAATTGCATAAGTGTAAAAGTGTTTGCCCTGATTGCCCAGGCAGCTTTCAGTTTGCCTTCTTGCGCATCTAACATTTTGATTTTAATTGGGCAGTTGTTGCTTCTGCTCCTAACCTGCTGTGCACTGCTGAAAAGCACTGGAGGATGGATTTCATTGTTAGGTGAAGGGATAGATACAGAACCAGGGAAAGCAGAAGCCCAACTGGAGATACCCTCCAGGGTAAAGCTGGGGTCAAAGGACACAGTCATCATATTTTACCATTCAGGCTTACCAGCTCAGTTAACCCATACCAGAAGTGTCCAGAGACATGTTAATTTCAGGAAGCTGCAGAAAAGCGCTCATAATAAGGCTTCTTAATTAAGGTGCTGGTTAGTTTTAGCAAGAGAAGCTAAAGAAACAGCTGTACTCCTTTAAAACAAATCAGGGTGAAACTACAGTAGTGTGTGGCCCCTGCCCAACATTCCTATGTCCCCCTCTGATGAAGCCTGATACCAGAAATACAAAGTGAGTCTGAATTTAATTCATGATTTGTGAAATGCATTGGGAATCTCTTGGGGTGAACAGTGGTTATTTTCTTAATGAATTACTGCTGTTTTGAACAGTTTCTATTTGGTATGTTTAGGTTTACTTTTTTTGTTTGAAATGTTATTTTAGCTTTTGAGCAGGATGTTCTTTTGAGATGCTGTTCTCCTGTTCAGTCTAAACAATCCTGGCATGATGTTTTTTAAGGGGGTGGTTTTGAATGCATCAACTTCTGCTATGTAGTCTCAGATGCCTAATTCACTTGAGCTTTGGAAGGGCTGAGCATCTACCTCTTCCCGTGACCAGCTGCAGGGATAAGCAAAGTCCAACCACTTTCAGGCAGAGCAACCAAGAAAACAGTATCCCAAAATTCAGTGAATGCTTTGGGGATATTTGGGGATTAGCTTCTTTTACAAAGATGATCACTTTATTAAATATAACTATTTTTGTAAAGCTAAACTAAAAAGCAAGGCTCATCTTCAAGACAAAAGAGACAGCCTACTGTAATCAAATATTGCAAGATATGCAATAGTAATGACTTGAAACATAGCAGTTCCTTAAATCTGATAGCAAGTAAAGTAAATATGAGTAGAAGAAGCTGACAGAGAATGGTATAGAAAGTGGAAGTGCAGCGAGCATAGGGTTTTGGTTTTTTCATATGGAAGCAGAATTGCAGTGTTCAAAATGTTTTTAGTTGTATGCAATTTGGATAAAATTCACCCCATTCATCCCTGAAGTAATCACACTAATCCATATTTTGAGGGGTTAAATCTTCTTGTAGTAGTGCACGGGCCTTGTTTAAGTCTTATGACAAGTAATCCTTGCCATTGGCAGGTTTCTCACTGCAGAGCCCTTACCACATTCATGATGCAGCTTGAAGGGCAAGAGCTGCACAGTTCCTACAGTTTGCAGCTCTCAAAACTTTCTTCTGCAGACTTTCTAAGGTATGTAGAAGAGGAGCATCTTCTTGAAGGCTGCATGAGGTACATGACATACAGCATTTTGCAGTGTCTAGCCTGGCAATTTTTTTCCACAGTGTCTAACCAAGTAATTTTTTTTTCCATTTTTCCATTCTGGAATTTTCTCCTTCTTTCCTCTTTTGCCTTTTTTTCTGAATTCCATCTATGAATAATCATTTTCTAAAAGTTACATAATGAGGGTGTTAAGCACACAGAAGTCAGGAAATAATGATTGTAATGCTAGCCGTATTTTAGTGTGTGTTTTGATAATATGCAGCTGTATAACTGGAGTCCAGCACTGAAAGCAGTATCATCTTATGAATGCATATTGAAAGGAAATCTGCAATCATTTAATGCAGATCTTCTACCTAAATGATTTTCCATATGTCTTTGATCAAGATGTGCACATAATTTATATCATTGCCTGAATGAGACTGGTGTTACATTAGAGTAGTCACTGTAGAAAAATCAGGTTACATTCTCATCTTGTATAATTTCAGAGTTAACCCTGCTGTGAGCAGGGGCTTGAACTGGATGATCTCCACAGATACCTTTTAATCTAATTATTATATGATTCTATAAACAGCTCTGACCCATTGTTTTTTGTTAAGTTGTACTGTATGGAAGAATACCATTTGCTTCAAGTAATTTGCCTTATGAATAGGCAAAACAGTGAAAGGGTAAGGAAAAGAGATGTAACAGAAACACAATAACCAATCCAACAGACTGTCAATATGATATCAATTCCCTGATTAATTTTTTTTTAATTTTTTCATTTATTTATTTTACCTCTTTTGCATGAGGTGATTCTTAGATGACAACACTGCCATCAGCACAGTGTATTATGGAGCTTAACTGTAGGAACAACTGTGCATGATGTTTTATTGTGTTGTGGAAGAAATAGCATCTTGTCCTCCCCTCATAAACCATAATGCAATGTTGAATGCAACAGCTGGCTTCTTTATATATGTACATACCCATTTTTCAGCCTGAGAACAAAGTCAAGGTAAAACGATTGTGCTGTCACGGTTAAGTGAGCTGGTGGGACCAAAGCCAATACTTGGGATCTGTGAACTGGTTTGTAGCTGTTGTAGATCATGTTGTGCCTCTGCCCTGATTACCTATGCTATGGTATCCTCAGCACATCCAGAGTTCCTACTACTACTCAAGACCCTTAAGGGTTATATAGAGTCAGTTTGTGTGGAGTCGCCCCTCATTTCATCACCAGTTCCAATGGCTGCTAGACCTTTATGTAACTCAGTAAGTGTGCCTTGGCATGGACTCAGTAATAAAAATTGGATTTCCATCTCATTCCTTTTTTTCTTCTGTACAAAGCCAATACAAGCTCAGCAGGTAAGTTGGAATTGCAATAATATGTCTGCAGTTGCCACCCAAAGAAATGTAAGAATACGTTTTCTGTAAACTTTTTGAACTAGAATTGCACTCACTTCTTTGTTTAATAGGACAGAATCTGCGTAGACTAGGCCCAATGATTAGGCTTCCAGATAATGAAGCATACGAGACTTAATATGAATATAAATGTCATGAATGTGCACTTTTGTTTCCATTAAAACAATTTTACTTGGAGATTTAAGTACCACTATTCAGTGGTTTGTATGCAAACTGGCACTGCGCAAAAATGACTGAAACTGAGAGAGACAGCGTCCATCCTATATTCATTCACCAAGGTTAATTGAGTGTGTTATCAATAACTTGCAGAATAGGTGAGGGGGAGGATCTGCAGTGCTCTAAGCAAATCCTAATAATTCAAAGGACACAATAATTTGCACGTTACCAAAAAATAAAAATAGTAACAGATCATGGCAGTGTAACATGCTGTGAGTCTGTTGCTCTGGATGCAAATACATTGTTAGCTCTGTGCAAAACCAAACCTGACTGTTTTTAGCTTGAGGTGAGATACCAGAGCTCTGCTTGCTCCACCCAACTGATGTTTCATCTCCTCAAGAACTAGTTCGTGTGTGGCCCACTGATTCCCTATGCATAGCGAGATTCTCCATCTTCAGTTTAAAGCACTGAGTCCTTGTGACATAGCCTTGTGGCATAGTATCTCATGAAGTATCTTTTATGTTTGCCTCTTTACCCTTGGAAAATACTTCCTGCATGGCATTTCACCAAAATCTTTGTCTCCACACTGATAGCTGTTTTTTTCTGCAATGAGAGTGAAGTCAGTGTCTTTGTCCAGAATTTCAAACCAAGTGCTCCTAAGTCTCAGAGGTGAGTGTGTACTTTAAAATGGCTTAATGTTTAAAGTTGCTAAATATGCATGGATCAAACAGACTTCAGGGTGAGCTATAACAAGTCAGACTCCCTGCAAACTTGCACTTTAAGTTGGAAGTACGACCAGGAGTGAAGCAGCATAGTGTTAGGCCAGATCATACTTTGAAAGGTTGCCATGTATTCTTTCCATGGAAATCTTTAAGCAGATGGTTCACTGCTGCTGATGTTTGACTAATGTATACATTCCAGCTTCAACTGACACCTGTTCATGCTCATGGGTGCACTTTGTCACCCACATGCACACAACACATGTGCCTACCCTCCAAGGGTATGCAGACCACCTCATTCACACTTGCTGGGCTTTGTGTTTGCCAAAGAAAACACAACACACACGTTGCCTGAAGTATGCTCATGGAACCTCCATTCCTGCATTGAAGCGTACTGCAAATGAACATCTTTAATTTATAATCGGATCCCTAGAGATACACATGTTCAAACATACTTTTGCTCAGACTTGCATGCAGAATGCCTACTCCTGTATGAGGGTAGAAAAGGCACTTCACATGATGCTGTGTTTGCCCAGTCATGCATGTAATCCCATATTCTCACACACATGCAGAGTCTGCTGTTTTCCACGTGTGTATTGTAGCAAATAATTTAAATCTCTTTCTTCCCATCCTGCTTAACATGCAAATGTGGATAGCGCATCAAGATTAGAAATAAATGTAGCAGAATGACTTCAGTCAACCTGAAATGTCGAATGACTCATTCACACCCTTTGCACAGTGTTCTCTTTTTGCCACATGCAATCTATTGAATAGTCTGAAGGCTGTGCGGTTCCCTGCTGCAGAGCAGCAATCGATCACTTGCTCACTGAAGGAGTGGGACTGTGATTATTTTTGCAGGGTGTACAGGGGTTATGCAGTGAGGTTCCAGTTAGCCTCATTGCCACGAAGGTGCCCACGCTGTAGGAACAGGAAACGTAGGATGTCAGGCCTGATCTACCTATAAGGAACTTTATGTGTTTAATTAAGTCTTAGTCTGCACATTAGTTCAGTAACCGATATTCCTACATCAGGGTATGACCCGGGTATTTTTATTCCGGATGATGAGAACCTATTCCAATTTGATATAACTCAATTTTGGATTAAGATAAACAAGAACAAGTTTTTCCTACTTCAGAGTAAAAATGTCTACATGTTAAATCATTCAGAAACTGCTGCTGCACTTTAATTTCAAAGGTATCGTAATCCAAGTGAACTAAAAAATGCATAGACAAACAGGAAATATGTTCCACACTTCTACTTAAAATGGGACGATTGCTGTGCATAGATAAACCCCAGGAATAGTAACAAGCTGGCATTCACATTTACCTTATAATGAGAAGAAAAGTTGGATTGACTATTGGAGTTGCATCTTTAAATGTATGAATTATTGTAATTGATTGCTTTTAAAACCCTTTCAGAAGCATTCCCAAATGCAGATGCACATGGGCTGACTTTAATTTAGAGAAAGGCTGTTTTGTAGCACTTCGGCCTTGTAAAGGGGGTTCTGTGTTTAAATGGAAGTTGAGCCATTCAGCAGAAAAAACATAGTCAATACAACACAGAGGCTCAGAAGGTAAATATGCAAGTGGTGACATTATGCAATGAAGGTACCACAGCAGTGCTCATTATATCACATGGCAGATAGCACTGGTAGCATTTCAATTTCTCTGTCCTTACTTAAATGTGAAGCTTTTTATGTAAAGTGTATCAGATCTTCCTCTCAGAACAAAGGTGGCTGTGAGCTGAAATTATGTATAACATGTCCAAGATGAGGGCTCTAAAAACCTAATTATCAGATTTCCTATGTTTGTGTTTAGGTTATCATAGTTTAAATGTATGTTGAACTAGACTTTTATATTTCATTCTTTCATAAAACCACAAGAGGAGAGAAAAAATATATAAGGGAATAGAGGTAAGGCAAACTTTTCAGTAAAAAAACCACAACTTGTCCATTCAGATGAGATTTTGTACAAAAACAGATTTATGTTTAAAAGGACAAAGGAACAATACCTTTTCTTACTGAGCTAACTGTAGTTCTATTTTTGTGCAAAATCGTATCTGTTGGCACAAAATGTAATTTTAGTACTAGAGTTCCAGATTTTGCACAATTATCTGTGTTGCCAGGTTTAATCTTACACAAAAAATACCAAGCAAAATAGCAGTTTCATCACTGATCTTGCTTTTCTTCCCATTTTACACAAAATTTTATCAGCTGGCCTGACCAAAGAAAGATGCAGTATCTGATTTGAAACATAATAGGTACCCAGCAGTATATACTAGCAGATTTTCATACCATTTTGTTCACATGTCCCACTCAAATGTATTGATACATAGTATAGTCCAATATAAGATTAAAAACTATTTTTACCAGATTGGATTAATGCCTTAATGTAATGAATTCTCTAGGTTGTGTTATGCCCTGAAATAAAGAAATTATAGCCTTCTGTTGCACTCTTCATTTTTTATGTATGAAAAGAGGTTCTTAACTGCTGTGGAAATGAACCAAAGACATAAGGTGAGCTTACTCCTACTTTAGCACAAATATTTACAGATTTATTTTCTAGATTTCCATTTCACATTGCGAAATGCATGATTGCGCATAGACAAAGGGAATTTACCATTCACATGGACATCCAGTGTGTATTCATATGCAGACCTGCATGAACACCAGAATTGCTCAGCTCTTAGTTACAGTACAAGAGCTCAGATTTACAGAACAGCGTATTGGATATCATACATTTTTTAGAAATCTCTCTCTGATGGTCGAAGCTGGAGATAATGAATCTTGAGTATTCTTTCCCATGTTTAGACACCCAAATACAAGGAAAGCACCTTGGAGTATCTGGATCTAATTGTGGGTGGCTTTTATGGTCTGTGGTTGGTTGGTTGTTTTTAATCAAGTCTCATAGTACCAGATTCTTGATTCTGTTTTGATTCCTTTGCTTTGGAAGTGACTTTTGGAAAGTCCTTCCTGATAGGAAAAATGTCTGAAATGTAACATCACTCCTCATCCCAGTCTCTTGTATGATCAATTTGAGAACTATAATTCTTCCTCCGACTTGCTGCTAGCAGAATGGTTCCCTGGAGCTGTTCACAGCTAGTGTGATTCAGAGAGGCTTTGAAGGTACTTGTAATTATAGCAAAGACTAGTTTTAGGATAAGTAGTGCCAGGATTTCACAGAGCCCAAACATGGTGTGATGCCCTCTTGATCCCTCTCGACTGCAATCTTTTACTGAGTGGGTCTTCTCAGAGGATAAAGATCTGCATGAAAACAGATGTACATACACACACATAGATTCCAGAACAAATTCAGAGGTGCACATTCTTGCACTTGTTCTTCCAATGAACCTCCAATATTAGTGCAAATATACTAAATGCACGTGGTATGTTGATATATTGATATGGTATATTGATATAGTGGGCTGTCGCGGCCCTAAATTCTGTGAATCCACAAAGTGCAAGTGCAAAAGCAGATCCCTTGCATTCATATGCACATGCACAGTGGGAGGATAACAGGATTGTTATTCTGATAACCACACACTTGCAGTACAACGCATATCAGCCAGTGCTGAAGCTTACCGAGAAAAGATGAGAAAAATTGAGAGGCAGTTAGTTAGATAAGGTATGAGGAGATTTTTTTTAAAAGTAGCATAGAAGGAAGTGGCTACGTTTTTCATACTTTAGTTGTTTGTCTGGAGGGCTTGAGAAGGAGCTGCTTGACGATTGTGCCAAAAGAGACCATTCGAAGCAACTTCCCATCAGGCAGCATTCCTCAAGTGTCTGCTCTTTAGGAGCAGTCAGGGAAAATTCATTCTGTGGGAAGCAGTTAATGGAGCTGCATTACCGACCCGTTATTGCTCTGTCTGATAGAGAGACAGCAGGTTCACTTTGCCAGCTCTAGAGCCCTGATCAGTTCGGATTAGGGGCGCATTGTCTGTCTGGCTTAATCAGGCATGTTTAGATATATTTATCATGATTACAGGGGTGTAGCACAGGGAGAGGGAAGAAATAAAGAGTGAGATTACTTTTCTCTAGCTTCAGATGGAAGCTTAGCAAATCCCACTGAGTCACTAGGTGCTCATCAAAGGGAGAATTTAAATCCTGGAAAGGAATATTTTGTTGAACACTCCAGCACTGGATTCAAATCACTGAAGAAGGGTCTCTTTCTTCCTGTCACTGCCTTTCTCCCTCTACCACTTGCATGCAGCAAAGAAGAAAATGAGCAGCTCATGCAGCCCATGTTGATTTTGGCTTGATAGGCATGCAGCCCCTGCTTAGCTTATCTGTAGTTCAAATTCTAATAATGTGATGACAAAATTAGCTATCGTCATAATGGCATAGATGTCTGATTCCTGTATTTTTGTCATGTTTATCTTTCAGGGATGCACAGGGTACCATTGCAACAGCCTCTAGGAATTATTTTGCTACTTGTTATTGTTCAGAAGGGATGATAATAAACAAATTGCAAAGACTGGGAAGAGGCTCCTTTTTCTGTTGGTAGCAGCGCTTCTCTGTCTTCACCGGGCTGGTTTTTTTGGATTTGAACACTGTAAAGAAGAATTAGCCCGATGTATTATAAAGTCAGATGTGCCAAATTTGCTGCTGGTGTAACTTGGTATAGTTCACAGATGATGGTGGAGATCAACTGATTAACTCTTCAGAGTCTCTGAAAGAGGTGGTGTTGGCTTCCAAGAGAGCAGGAAGGAGGAGAAAGCTTTCTTAGATCTATCTCAGTGCTGAGGGTGATCAGAAACTAGTCCTGCTGGGGGAAAGCTCCAGAGCAGAGGTCAGGCTGCAGGATCCATGGTTTCCTGCCCTAAGTAACTGGCCCTCTTTAGCTCTCAAGTGAGATAAACATAGGACAGGCTTGGAAAAAGTGCTTTTACGAGGAGCATATTCTGTTCATCTTTTCCTGTGGTCTCCAGCCTTCTTTGGGCTTGCAGATTGATCCAGAATTCCCAGTGAAGGCACACATTGCTGTGTGATGGATCTTCTTTGTTCTCATCTGCCGATCCTTAAAAAGTAGTTCATGGGCCCAAGCTGAACACTACACAACACAGCAGGCATGATTTGGCTGTGTTCAACGAAGAGCTCGGACCCATGACCCTGAGATTAAGAGTCTCGTGCTCCACCAACTGAGCTAATTTCAGCAGTTAGAAGAGGCCTAGCTAAAAAGTAAAGTTATGGAACAAAATTGGTCCTGTTTTACCTCAAACCAGGACATTCCTCAGAGCAGCCAGCAACACAGAAGCTGTAAGGCAGTTGTTTCTGCCTGGACTCTTGGGCAGCAATGCAGCAGTTAAAGGAAATCTGTGGAAATCCAGGAGAATTGTTTGGCAGTAAAGGAAAAGAAGTCAAAACTTCCTTTTCTCCATTGTAATCTGCTCCTTCCTCCTCCGCTAATCCAGTCAGTTCTGTGACAGTTCAGTTTTTGTGACCTTGTAATTGCTGTGATGATGATAATCTGAGATGTCATGAAGATGGCTCAGTGTAATCACCCTACAAATGCAGAAGGTGGAGAACCTAACTGATTAGATACAAAAAGCTGCTAGCGAGACACTAATAATTCAGTAATCAGGAGTTATGGGGTGGGGAACATAGAAGAGAAAGTTGGCTGGTTTGGAGGGATTTGAAGAAAATATTTAATATCATCAAGTTTGCCAGTACTTCTTTACAATAGGAAACTAGAGGATCATAGCAATATATTCCCAAAGAAAAATCTCTCAGAAGTGCAGAGGTGCTCATCAGCCAGAATGGTAGGGGGTGTCTTTGGAGATGAATTAGCAGAATAATGGGAAGGACTACATGAATCAAATAGCAAAATAACACTGTCGTTCAGGATTAAAGCCACATCTCCTTGCAATAAATGGTGCTACATTGATGGTACCAGGCAGTTAAAGTTGTGCACTCTCCTAGTGCATGCACAACTGTAGAATTAGAAAAGTACTCTTACAGTTAAAGCTTATTCCTGTAAGAGAAATGGCTTCACACCTTTACTTGAAATAGTTGTACCACATGTGTAGGCTGTAGTCATACCAGCTAAACTGAATGTGGTTTATGGGGGTGATGGTGACAAGACCAGTACTAGAATAGCAATAGCTATGCAGTTGATGCTGTTGACTGAGCTGCTTGAAAATCCTAGGACATGATCAAACAGGACCGCTGCAGGTTAGCAACAAGGTGCAGAGCTTTCAAGACAATCTTTGCTAACAGGAAGCATAGCAAATTGGGACAGAGTTCTGCCCAGATCAGTTCGCAGAGCTCTGCAGAGCTTTTATAACACTGCCATTCCTGTGCACTCAGTCCTGAAAAAAATAACTGCCCACTAATGACCTGTCACTGTGGACAGCCTGAGCAGCTGTTTGCAGAAGGCAGAGCGGTGAGAGAGGATGAATTGCTGTGTGTGGAGCATATCTGAATGTGGGGACAGGAATAGATGGGAGATCGGGAAAGACCAGACAGCTTCCATTCATAACATTCAGCTTTATGTGGATTTACAGCCCTGATGCTCCTGAATCCGCAGATGCTGAGTTATTACTTACAACAAAATACAGCAATTGAAATCTCCCTTGTTTCCACACTTTGACTTCTGTTTCTGTTGTTGGCAATGTTACTTTCTGGAGGCAAACTAATTAACAGCATGGGGAAGTAGTTTACATTGAGGACAAACAAAACCTAGCCACTTGATCTGTCATATATTATCAACCCAAACAATTCAGAGTAGGCAAAATATTTGATTTATATGTTTTATTGGAAATAACCTTTTTTTTCCTTTTTTCTTCTTCCCTTTTTTTCTTTTGCCTTTTCTTTCTGGCTGCTCCCATGCTTCCCAGATAGAAACTAAAGTGAATAAAATGCCTTGGAAAAAGCTTTTTCTCTTGAAAATTCCAGCCCAGCAAGAAATCACTAAAATTTTTGTGAGACAATATATTCTTCGGCAGTTTTTAGACATGTTTGCAGACACATCTATTTTGGGCCATTCACTTAAGTGTAAAAGCAAGTGTACGTTTATCTGCATCAAGCTTTTTAAATCCTGGTCTTCCCAGACTGTATCGTAGCCATGGTTCAGCTATCCCATCTGGATTGTTCCAGTAGTAGATGATGACATAAGAAGTCTGCAGCTGGTAGTTGTGGAATAACCTATCATCTGCCTGGGTTGGACTTTATCCAGTTATCTAATAGAGATCAGCTAAAACATGGAAGCGTAGAGTCTAACATCCTTCCCATAAGGTTTGTTTCCATTAATTATGGCTGAAGTATCCAGATTCATATTTTTCAGCATATCTGTGATGCATGTATTCCACATGGTGAAGAGGTTAACATGCTACCACAACTGTGACAGGGGAGGAGTACGTAGAAATGGCAAATAGTTCCTATCCTATTTCCTATCCTTTCTCATTGTTGGGGGCTTGCCACTATTGAATGATTTTTTTATGGTATAGAAAGCCATGTCTTTTGTGGCTTGATATTAAATATATTTAATATTATCATGGAATAGTTCTGGATACCTAACAGGAATCCAGTGTTTTGTGGCATTGTAAGGCAGCAAGCATGAGTGACAGCTCACAGCAGCGCTCTTGCTGGGGGGCCCATTAGATCACATCATGGTAGAAACAGAGAAAATAGGTCGTTCTAATGTGTAACGTAATGTAATCTCTCAGGCCATTCACAGAGCATGAGAATGAACATAGCTTAAAACCAAGAAGACTGTGAGGATTGATGTCTCACCTGCATGTACAGAAGTTTATATTTCTGATGTGTACAGTGATAGCCACATGTAAAACTTGTCACAACATGACAAAAGCTGTCTGCTGTACTCTTCTTCTGGCCCCCCACTTTCTGCACCTGTGTATTTTTTCAGCAAAACATATTGGGGATTATCCTCTTCAGAGGGAATTCTCAGCGTTTCTACCCCTCACTGGTTTGAGTACTTCGTAATTTACAGCGTACGTCTGTTTTAACTAACGGGTATTCCAGGGATATTATTGCCTCCCCAAAGGATGATGTGTGTGGGGACTGCTGCTGTCTGCTGCTGGACCAATTGCCTTAGACTAGCATGTTGTGGTGTTTTTTGTGAAGTACCATGGCTCACAAGAAAGGATAAACCTGATCAGGTTACTGTTCCACGCAGCCCATGATGCTGTGCCGAGCAACAGCAGTTTGGGGAAGGAGGGTAAGAACAGGGCAAGTACACTGCAAAGCTTCTTTCACTAGGGCCTCCCAGATCCTAATACTCTTGAGAACGAGCTCCTAGTGCTTATGTTATGAGAAATGATGGACAAAAATTTCCTGTTTGTGTTTTCCATGATTCTCGCTATTTTCTACATTGCTTTTGCATTTATCCCTCTGTCAACTTTTTTCCGAGGGTGAAGGATCCTAGTCTGTTTAATTTAGTCCTTCCTTGTTCAGAACTTTCCATTCCTTTTGTCATCCTTAATTACTTTCTCTCTACTATTTCTAATGCTACTGTCTCCATTTTTGAGATGGAGGGATGAGAACTAGCTGTGATATTCAAGTTACAAATATTCAAACAGGTGCCCTAGGGATTTGTACAGTGACATGATGTTGCTTTCTGTTTTGTTCTCTATTGCTTTCCTGACATTTCCCAGCCTGCCTTTTTGACTTCCACCGAGCTGACACTTTGATAGAACTATCCACAGCAACTCAAAGGTATCTTTCCTGAGTGATAATTGCTAATTTTAAGTTCATTGCTATGTTCATATAGTTATGATTGTTTATTCCCACGTCCATTACTTTGCAGTCATCAGCACTGAGATTCATCTTGCATTTTAACAATATTTTGAAAATCAGCAAGTCTTTGTGATCATATTTAACTTGTATTACCCTGATTTTTTTTTTCTCATCAGTAAGCTTTGTTACTTCATTTTTTCCAGATCATTTATGAATATGTTGAACAGCTCATTCAAGCTGTTTCCTAACTTTTAATCAGTTGTTAATCCTCTATTGGACTTTCCCTCTTATTCTTTGAGAGCTTAGGAGGTTTTTTAATAGTCTTCAGTGAGAGAGTTCATCAAAAAGGATTTAGAAATGCAAGTTTTATATCAAATGATCACTGATATCCACATGCTCATCAACTCCTTCAAAGAACTCAGATTTGTGCAGTATGACTTCCTTCTACAAAAGCTATGTGAGGGGCAATTGCTATGTCATTTCTCTCTTATGCCTAGTAATTCTTTTTTTCATTATTATTCTTTATACCAATGTTAGGCATACAGAAGTTAGACCTCCTGCCCCTTGCATCTCCTCAAAATGCTTTTCAAACCTTGGCATTGTGTTTGCTGCTTTTTTTCCTAGTACTGAGGCTGGGTTAGGTCTTATGTTGTGTGCCACAGTTTAATTGCTCAGCCTGTACTAGCTCATGTTCAGTTTAGATTTCAGTCAAGATTTCTAAAAATATCAAATCCTTAGATTTATTCTTCCTTATTTACTGATTAGTCCTAAAACCTTATCTTCCAACTCTTCAGCTTGAGACAGTTCCCCTGGCTCTTCTCTGCAAAGAAAACCCCAGTCTGGGGACTTTCTTACATCCCTATGGAAGATGCATGGATGCAGAGAATTCATTTAGCTTTTGTGCTTCATTCTTATCTTCTTTGAGCACTCTTTTTACATCTCAATCATCTGTCAGCCCTACAGACACTCTGGCAGGCTTCCTGCTTCTGTTGTCTTTGAAAATAATTTTATTACATATTTTCATGTCTTCAGCTATTTGTTCCTCAAGATATGCTTTTCAACTGACTTATTATGGTTTCTCATTTAACTTACCAGATCTGTACTCTTTTCTTTTTTCCGTATTTGGGTAGGACTTGTACTTTTTGAGGGACAGTACCCTCCTTTATTCAGCTGTTAAACCAGCCTGAGCTGAGGCAGCAGCAAAGGGCACGTCCTTTTGAACTGACACCACCATTTCAAATATGCAGTGTACCAAATATTTCCAATATTAGAGACTGATAATTGTCCATGCCTCACTCTGTCCTGTGACAGACACTGTTCTGTGACTCTGCCTCTGTCCCCTATGCCCACTCCTGACTGTCCTCATCCACACACGTGGACCCGTTACTGATGTGGCACACTGTCACTGCAGGGAGGAGCCTGATACAGGCTGAGCTCTCCTTCTCTTCCTTCCCTTAGATGGTAACGCGCCTCCTGCTTTCTAGCAAAGTGCCAGAGGAGAGGAGAGCTGCTACAAGGTATGGGGCGAGCGTGGCTCTGAGACTTGAGAGGGGGGAGCTGTGTGGGAAAGGTACTAAGGGGTTTTGGAAGGAGAGGTAAAGTACTGCGCAGTAGGGGAAGAGCATGGGATCCCAGTGCCATCTTGTTCATCGGCTTCCACCGTACAGCAGTGGTTTTGCAGGACAACTCCCTGTGCCTCAGCCAAATCTGACCAGCTGGCAACAGAGGGAGGAGGTGGGCAAACAAAAGGAGGTGCTTCCCCCCACCCTAGTCCTCCACACCAACCCTTCCAGCGGTATTGTGCTACTCTCTTTGGGGCTGCTGTTGCACAGGCTTCCCGTGGTGCTGCACAGCTCTACTCTGTCATGACTGGAAGTAGCACAGAAGACTCAGGTTCCCCAGGTTGATTAAGCACCAGCCTAGTCTGGGGCATTTCTTAACAACTGCTGTTGGTTATAGAGTCCCAAAAGTTTGTTTATTCTGTGAATCTGTTTCCTAGGAGGCTTATTTTGTCTGTGCAGAGAGGCTCAGCCCAAGTGCTATGCATTGCTCTGGATGGCAGGATAGCCAAGACTTAAATGCGACAGTGCTGAGTGGTTTAGTGACTTGTTCTCCCTTATAAATTTTACCCTCTTATCACTGACAGTCAGTGGAGCTGCACCGTTAACTCTGTAGCAAGAGGTTTGTGTTTTTGGAACAAAATATTCCCATGCCACTTGTACGTGGCTTAGCTGGTGAAAACAAAGCTTTTATCTATCACAGCTCTTCTAGATAACGGGTCCCTTCTCCATTGTTTCTGATGAAATGTCATCTGGAGTTTCTGTACAGATGTTCAGGGTTGAATTCTGTCCCTGGTTACTCATCAGTTCGATAGGTTGTTCTTGCGGAGCTATACAGAGACACAGTAGCTTGTGCCGTATATCTCAGTGCAAAACCTCACTGGATGAAGCTGCGGGCTGGAGATGCACATGCTGCAGGCATAAAAATAAAAACTTTTTTTCATATGGCTCCTTTAAGCGGGCACATTGCTGCAACTATGCCCTCCTTCTGTGATGTTAATATGTGAGATTGAGCAGGGCTGAGCCTGGGCGGTCCCTGAGCGGTAAACTCTTCATAGGTGGTGACCTTCCCTGGCATTGTTATTACTGAATGTTGAGCCAACTTGGTATAGGGTAATGGTGTTAAACTCTTTGGGACACTGCTGTCAGACTATGTTGCTTGCAGACATGATTTAGGCCTTGGCTCTTTTCATCAACAGAGAGATGCTGATGTTCTTGCCCAGGGAATGGCATTCTGCCAAAATAAAATACTTACCTAGTGCTCTCAAAGCCACGCTGCTTTTCACTTCTCCTTGTATGAATCTTTTGCTGCACCAATCCCACAAAACTGCAGTAGCCTTATGCCCCTTGGATCCGCCTCGTTCCAATGGGGAACCACAGAGAAAATTCACCTCCATGCAGAGAACCAGCACAAAATGGAGAGTACTGGTCAACTCGCACTCAGAACTGAAAAATCCTCCTTTGAACATTGCATAGACTTCATGCTAAACTCTGTACAAAGGTGATTTTTGCCCAGAACATTACGCACAGTCTAAAATTGTCCTTGGTTACTCAAAAGCTTAAAGGAGTTGGACCAGGCAGTTAAAAGTGGAATCTGGCTCTCTGCAAACTGCAGTGCTGTCCTTTGGGATAAAAGGTGCTTGAAAAATGTAAGTTATGACAATAATGAAAAAATTCCTGTCTCTTTGTGTCGTGGGGTGGTGCTCGAAGTTATGCACATGCAGAGAGGGAAAGAATGGGCCCCTGGCAGGGGAGTTTTCATGAGGGTCCAGCACTGACCCATGCGGAGTGAGGATTCTCAAGTTACAGATGGAGGGAGGAACAGGATCAGAAAAACAGAACTGGTTTGAAGTTCAGGTGATGAAAAGTGTTAGGCTGGAGTTCAAAGACAGGATTATTGGCTAGTGTTGCTTTAGTAGTTGGTGGGGAAAGAGCTTAAGGCCACAGCATTACTGCATTGCTGATTTATCAACACAGCCAACACTGTGTATGGTATTTGAGTCACTTCTAAATCCAGCCGCTGGCAATGAAAAGCACATTTAATCCATGTGTTAGATTGTTTGAAGAGGTATCTGTCTCCTGGTCTCTCTCCGAGGTTGGGATTGCTGAAATTGAAAAGGAGGTGAGAGAGGAGATTTTAACTGTTTCACAAACACTTCTCCTTTTGAGGGGGGTCACATCTCCAATAGCATCTTTAATGTTTGGGATATTGAAAAATGAAAGGCTCTCTCCCCTCTTGCCCACCGCAGAGAGAACCCCCACTGTGTCTTCTGTGATTAAGGGGCAAAAATCAAAGACAGGATTTGTATTTAAACAGTTTGTTGGTTTTAAACATGTTTTTTTTTCTCAAGCTGGGATTAATGCCCTGCACTTAGGAGTTCCAGGATTCATCTGCACTGTTGGCTCAGATCTCTCTGCAGCAGCCCACCGCTGCAACATCCCTTATTAAAGTAATTCTCCTTCAGTCTCTTTCTTCAGTTCTCTTCCATGAAAGAGTATCATTGTTTAACTAGTTCCCTCAATGGTTAATTCCCCTGATTTAATACCCATACGGTCTGCTAGCACGCAAGGGGCTCACACTGGCTGTAGGAGGTTATAGACTGAAGCTCCAAAAATGTCAGTGCAGGACTAGAGGACAGTTCTCAGATCAGGCCTGAGTTTCATCTGCAGAGTTACACCAATGCCTGGAATAAGAGTGGGGCAATCAGAGGGTAAACCTAAGCTGTATTTGCATATCTACAAAGGGTATCCAAAGCAAGAATTAAAGAGCATCAGTAAGTCAACAGAGAGAAAAAGGGGTGAAAATATTTGGAGGAGCTGAAAAGCTGAAGACTGGCAATAAAGCACATTGGTAAAACATAGGGTGTTACAGTTCAGTATTGATGTATATTGGCAAAACCCTAAGGCAGCAGGCTGGAATAGCAGGTGCATAGCAGATCACAGCTGAGCTATGTACTCCAACCTACATGGGAGGCCCCAACACTGAAACCACTCCAACTGCTGTAGGACGGGTTCATGCTGAATGAGCAGAGCTGTCTGCGGACTGCTAAAAAATTTGCCTCGGTGCCACTTAGCTCACATCAGTCACATGAATACAAATTCACCTATAAGCAGCAAAAAAGAGTGTGCTCACAGAATCCAATAGGAAGCACGTGAAGATCATTTTGTAGTTAGAAATGAGATGTAACAAATCTCAGAAATAATCTCCAGTGATGCCCCTCTTTTGGATCACTTTATCTGGGCATCTTTAGTCAAGTGCAAAGGGACTAGGGACTGTGCAAGCAGGAAATACAGAATTTAGTCAATAAATAACTGCTTTATACACACACAGAAGCTAGCTAGGATTCAATGAAATATTACGCGAAGTATTAACATGCTCCTCACCTGTGTAAAGGCACCCGAAGAGTCTTTGCTGGTGAGGTAGGCATCAATCGGGAGGGAAGAGTCGGCCTCCATGGTTGCCATCTGCCATCAGCTGGGTCAGGACTGATGGCACTGACAACTCAACTTGGTGACCCCAATGATTCGTGACTGGTTCTCAGCTAGACTGACTATCCCAACTAAACCTCCTGTGATTTTGTTTTTCCTCTGAGATTTTATATCTTTCCATGTTGGTGTTTTTCCTCCTGAATCCCTGGGCTACTGCTGGTGCTGTCTCAACAGCCCTACCTCTGTCTATAATTTTTGCCCTGCAGGCTTTCTTCCAGCTCATTCTCAGCAGTTTGAGTCAAGTTGCACTGTATCAGAGCTGAGCCCTGGATCCTTGGTACACAGGTAGTTAAATCCATGGGTTATGTGTCAAAGGAGGAAGTTTACAGCAGCTATTGAGGAGAAGAAGGGTTACAGTAGCCTGTTGATTATAAAGTGGCATAATTTTACCGCTTGCTCAGTATCAGCACTTTATATTTTGGACATCTTGTCTCAGTTCTAACAGGAGACAAGAAATAGCCCCCTAACTCGGGTTGTTCATACAGTTTCTTTCTAGGGCTTTCTGGTTTCTCTCAAGCTGTAAAGTCTGGGTATTTTTGTGAGAGATGAAGTTAGGTAATGGAATCTTTGGCTTCAGGATCATTGTTCCCAGACGAACCTAGCTTAATAAACATAAAAGTTACTTCTATATTGGACCTGTCTGATGGTCTTCACAAGCTGCAAGAGCATCTACCAGCAGTGCACTTGCTTAACATGGCACTGCCTAGCTATTTCTTGTCACTGGCAGCCTCACTGCTGGGCTGCAGGGTCCATGGAGCCAGCCATGGGAAATGAGTAATTCTCTTGATTATAGAAGTGGTCCTGCTGGGGTACATGAGCAGGAAGTGGTGAAGAAGCGAAGCTCATGTTGCTACTTCCCCTGCCACATCTGCTGTGCTGATGAAAAGCGGGCTTTGGTTTGCAGGCTGCCTGGTACATTTCAGGCTCCTGGGTTACCAACGCTGAGATAGGGCAAGTGCAGGCCCTAAATTTGTCAGTGCTACAGTTTCACGTTCTGCGTCCTCCAAAATAGGGAATACAGCCTTTCTGCGAACAGTTTTTCCTAGCTGAAAGTTGTGGTCACCCATGCTAAGCCATCACAGAGAAAAGACTCTTTCACCCTTCAGTATTGTGGCCCCTATCCAAGAAACAACTATATTTATTGCAGGCTGTTCATTTTATCTGCCATTTGTCTCGCTCTTGAGATAAAGAGTAAGTCACTGCAGAGGGCAAATGCATTCTTCTATTGCATGACAAAGTCACTTGCTTTATTGGGAACTGTGACAGAGTAGTGGTTGGTCAATACAGAAGTTTCTTCCCTGCTATCAGCTTATTTGGGTGATGCGTGTAAACTTCTCCATGAGGTTGCTGCAGAGAAAGATCTGTTGGAATAAGCATACACAAAGTTTGAACTACTGACTTGAGCTAATTATAGCCTTTTGGCCGTGCCATCTCTTTTACCTGCTAATGTCTTTCCATGTCTAGTAACTAATGTTTGCAAATAGTTGGTGCATGCTCATCCATGTACAAAACACAGCATTGCCTGTAAGCTTTCTAGAGGCTAGACTCACTAGTCCCAGCACCTCATAGATGTTGACAAGCATATACTTCTTCCAGCTTTGCTCTTCCACCAAGACACAGTATGGAAGCCATCGCCAAGTTTGATTTCAGTGCTTCTGGAGAGGATGAGTTGAGCTTCCAGGCTGGTGATATGCTGAAGGTAAGTACTGCCCCAGGCTTGACTGAACAGCATTTCTGAAAGTGCTGCCAGATCTTTCTATGCTCCCATTTGCCTTGACAAAACTGATGAAGACAGATGCCTATAAACTGGGATACAAATGCAGGATAATTGGCTTGCTATAGGTCAACCAACAATTTCCAAGTTGCTTGAGTCTGTGTCCACTACATTTGATTTTAGGTCCATAAATTATGGATTTAGTTGCCCTACAGTCCTCCAGTAGTCAGCAGGGAAGGATAAGTACCTTTGCTGGGGCAGAGATCCAGTTCTTTGGTAGACAGATTTTGAGGGTCCTGTCTGTTTTCATTGACTATACAGGTAGTCTAAGGTGACTACATTTAGGATATGTCTAAAGGCAGGCAGGATTAGTGTGGTCCGGAGAGATTGCGGTATTCCTTATTTGCAGCTCTTAAACTGTTTAAAAGATAGTTATCATACATTAAGGAACTTATATCTAACTTTCCACTGTAAGTAATTACTATTAGTTGCCACAGGGGTTTTAGGCAATTGCAAATAGAAGAGGAAAAGTCCATAAGACAGTCTGTTACACACATAATGGAAGAGTTTAAGAAGTCCTGGGCTAATAACATTGTATACACCCTTGCAGGAATTTAGCAGTGGGGGAATGGCAGAAGTAGAGTTGATCATATACAATACAGAGCACGTGAGAGTCTCTTTAAAGTTGATTTGCATGTGTTATGGTAGAACAGTTCTTGTTAACCCTACCGCAGTTAAGTCCCACAGATGAAGTAACACGCTGCTCCACCCTAATTATGTATCCACTTCTCAGCCTCCAGCATACCTGTTCTGTTTCAGTTGAAAATGCCTGAGTAGAACTCCTCTCTAAGGCCTTAACTCCTCCACTGTCCAAAGGGATGATGCACAACAATAGGACCTAAGCCCTTGTTTGGCCAGGGAGCCTTCGCTACCTCCCTGTACAGTCCCAGCTATTCCAGTTAATAATCAGATACTGGGTCTCGGCGTTGCGTCTTCCATCACCACCATTTTTTATTTTATTGGCCTTTTAATTCTTGAAGCTTAGACAAAGCTGACGGCATCCAGAACTCATTAAGATCAAATCGCAGGTTTTTCCAGAGAATTATGAGAAGGATCTGGAGAAATCACTGCCTCTCTTCAGAGTAGACGAACACTCTCATTCCTAATTCTTCCTTAGGTCAGAAGTAGCCCCCATGCCCCTGTTGTCCTGTGATTTTTACCTGATATCTTCTTCCTCAGGAGACTGTAGTTTCATCAAGTCCCTGGCTGGGGTGATGGTGTTGACCAGATCACTTTTCCTTCTGTTCCTCAATTTCCCTTCCTGTAAAATCATTTTAAGTTAGAGCTTCCTTCAAAGTACATTGGAAGCTACTGATTAAAAGTGTCAAATAACACTACACATAGGTATTATTATTAGTTGTCACAGAGACTTCACTACCAGAAAAGTCAGACTGCCACTTGCTTTAACGTCCTTGAGGTAAACAAAATAACACGTTAGCTGCCCAAGTCATAGTAACAGTAAATTACCCTGAGTAACATCTCTTTTCTGGCATACACGCACATACATTCATACCCTGTCATGAGCCCCCTCCTGCTGCTTGCACAACCTGCTGGCTGTCTTTTCTGATTTATAAAGGAGATAAGATGAGCAGTATTGATGTAGAGATTAGAAAACAGGAAACATGAGGCCCTCAACCAGCAGTGACAGGAGGAAATCCACCCTCTCACCCCCCCTTACATCCTTCTCTGAGAGGATGACACACTGAGAGAAACCTGCCACCCCTGCACCAAGAACCAGCAGGTGGGTCTTTCTGGAAACCTTGCTCCCAACAGAGCAGGGCCTGAGCCTGAGCTGGGAGTAGCTATCCTCCCCTTTGATTGGCCACAGCAGCAAAGAAAGAGCCTTAATCTGGCACCCAGGGATGGGGGAAGCGGTGGCTATACAAGCAGGGAACTCCACAGCTTCCTATTCCCCCAACCTTTCTGTATCCAAATGCATAAAAAAGGCCTACATGGCAGGCAAGGCAATGGAGAATCGGCCCCTGAGACAGTAACACCCTGTTGCCAACACTAAGCAGTTAGAATGTGTGTTAGGCTCCCAAAAATATGAGACTGGCTTACAAAACAACTATTGTTATTCTAAACAATAGATTTTAAATTAAGTCTTTTCCACTTGCTTTCTCCTTTTAAAACTGTCATGGCTCATGCTTTCAGGCTCCTCTCCAAAACCAGAGAGAACAGAAACATATTCTACTTCATAAAGCGGAATTCTGTCCCAGGAGTTGGAATGTCAAACAAAACACCAAAGAGCACAACATTTGCAGTAAAATCACAATGTAGTTGTATCCCTGTCCTCTCTCCTCTGGCTCAGGGCTGTATCAGGGGCCATCAGCCAGGGCGCAGTGAATTTTGGCAGTCCCTGGTCAGCGGTGCAGTCCCTAAGGACGATTACAGTCAACATTAATGTGAGAACACTTGAAGCTGCTCCAATGTGCTCTGTGGGCTGGCTCCCTGCTATCCTACAATCTCTTAAGCGTAATAGTGGCTTTAAAATACTCTTTGCCGCCTTCTTTTATCTACCTTGGCAAAGCTCAGGGCAGCTGAAGACTTAACCCACTAAATAATCTCTTGTGAAATGAGAGCACATGGTAACATCTGTGCAGTCATAATGCACACACGCGGAGATATAGCTGTATATCCCTCCATACCCATACTTGTTAGAGGAGTTTTCACAGATTCCTTTTTCTCCCTTGTGAAACTGAGATGCTCCAGTACCAACTATTAAAAGCAGCACAGAGAACTCCTTGAACCCATATTAAGTCCTTCAGAGCTGAATTTCTCCATTTCACAGGCATCAGAGACATGCAGACGGCATCCCCGGCCACCTGGACCGGCATTCAGGTGAAGGCATAAAGTTAACAGGCAATCCCTCTAGTTCTACTCGGCCTTCTTTATTATTTTGTTTGCTCTGAAGTGGTCATCAGCCACTAACCTTGCTGCATGGTGGGTGGGAAGTAGAGCATATGTGGTGTTCTCTTCTATTCTTACAAGAAATTCTAGAATCTTGGCTACTTTTGCCTTTCTCAGGTGACACGTTTATTCCATCTGTCTCTCTATTGCAGGTTTTGAGCTCCCAGGAAGAGTGGTACAAGGCTGAGCTCAGAAGTCAAGAGGGCTACGTTCCTAAGAACTTCATTGATTTTCATGTTCCCCCGTAAGTGTCCCAGAAACTCTGTGCACCACCATTGCACATTTCCACAGAGTGCTGGCAAGAACATGTGTGCATGCACGCACAAAGGAAGACATTACAGAGGAAGCACTGGTTATAACATGCTACAGTTTAAGGCTGGCAAGGATTGTCATAATGCTGTACGAAGTTCTGCCAGCACACCTTATTTCTACCCTTAAGCATCCTCTGTTCTTTCAGAGCTGAATGGTTTTCAGTGCTGTCTATCACTCCCAAGTGACTCCTTTGTTACTGTTGCTCAGAGGGATGTCACTGGGATGTGGCAGGAACTGCACATAGATCTCCTCGGACAGAAGGAGAATAGTCATGATGTGAAGTCTTGGCAACAGAGACACAGGCTAAGCACAAAAGCAAAAGCAAGAGATCTCTGTGAAAATGAATTATAAACATGTAATTCCCTCCCCCTCCGACACTTACCCACAGTAACTCCCTTTTCCCGAGCCTGCCATCCGCATTCCCTCCCCCTGTCAAAGTGTGTGTGAGTTTCTCTCGATGCACTAGAGGTCAGTGCAATGCTACACGAAATGTGACAGCTGGTGTTACTCATGGATTGACAGAGATGATAGACCAGACATACCGCCCTGCTCCTACACACATGCAGACACACACACACATGCCCTTCTCCACGTTTCGTGACTGCACACCCAAACATAGATCTGTCAGAGGACAGGCGTACCTTCATTTCTCTCTTCCCACTGAGTAGATGGTACTGCACTTTCAGAAAGGTCTGATTGGTGTTTAAATGCATGTTAAATGTGCTGTCCGGCCCTGTGCCATAAATATGACAATGCACAGCATTTTTACAACCTTTTCTATTCAGTTGGCAGAAACGCTGCGTGAAGGCCCTCTAATTCTTCTCTTTTGAAAAAGTGCTGCAGCATTTGAGAACAGGCAGAGCGTGCACCAAATCCAGTACTGCTAGCTGTAACGCACTGATGCCCTGAGCAGGCAAACTGGGAGTGTACAGGGATTTTTAGGGTACAAATAAGTGCCACTGTCCCCTGTGGAGGTGGCATTTACTAGCCTTTTAGGACATAAACGAGTCTGCTTGGCTGAGCTGAAGGACATTATTAGTTTGCTCTGCAAATATGGGCTTGTACTTTTGGGCCTCAGGGGGATGAGATCTCCCAGATAGTTGTTCTTGTTTGCTCTTTCACAGGGCTGTGGCATCATGCAGGGACACTAGCAGCTTCTTGGTTCACACACATTTTTCTCGTGATGCTTTCTCTGTGCAAGAGCTGCAAAGAAGTATTTCCACTTCGACACTTTTCTAAGAGTAGCAGGTCTGCACTTTGAAGCAGTTCAGGCCAGATGCTAGAACCAGATGTAGGGAAGAAAGCTGTCTCCTATTTTTGATGAGCCTTTTTTTCCCATCTTTGTCTTGTCAGTAATCGTTGAGACCAGTTACCAGTGCTGATTAAAGTCGGATTTCCCTTTGCTAATGATACATAGGTAAACTGTGATGATAGTAAGGAAAAGTATAACAAAACTCAAAAGTGGAAATGACAGAGCTTATGAAACTATCAGTCCTTAATTTTAATGCAATACAGGCAACAGATATATGTAAAGGCAGAAGACTGCAGATCTTACTAGCTGTGGAGTGGACATACATGAGTGTACACAATGATTTTTTTCTCTACTGAAAAATTCCTATTGACACTGTATTATTTTACTATTTATGGTGCTTTCTCATTATTTGTCCAGTGCCTTATACTATTGTTTGTTATGCCTGGCTAAATTTACATAAGTGTGCTTATGTATTCTGTGTTTCTGCGATTTTGTGGTATTATAACTCTTGCAGGAACCAATTTATTAGTACTAAAACTTTCATGGCTTGCTTCTGCTAAAAATTTATGTGTGTCCCTTGCAATATATCCATCACAGTCCAGTAATTTTCAATCAGTTTACCAAAAGCAATTTGATGTATATGTCAGAGAAT
The DNA here is from genome assembly GCA_013397275.1 of Burhinus bistriatus. Lineage (NCBI taxonomy): Eukaryota > Metazoa > Chordata > Aves > Charadriiformes > Burhinidae > Burhinus > Burhinus bistriatus. The sequence continues at coordinate 186,804 of VYXH01010486.1, forward strand.
TATGTGTGTATGTACATATACATGCGCATTTGTAATTTAAAATTTCTTTGACTAACACCTTACTGTACTGTGCCTGTAATTACAGTTTCAGCTTAGTGTTGCTTCTTAGCAGGCTAAAACTTACATTGTCCTCTTTACATCTGTGTGCTTTTACTGCTCAAAGAAAATGGTCTGCACCCAACAAAACCCTGTACCTTAGCATGTACATGGCCACTGGGAGTAGTCATGTGGGCTCCTCTGATCCTTTTGTTTTGTGTGTCCTCCACCCTGCTTATTCACGTTCTCCCTACCCTCAACTTTTTTGTTCCTTACCTTAATTCACCTTCGTTATTCACATCTCCATGATTTTTCCCACTTCACAGCTGGTTTGATGAGAGGATATCCCGTCATGAAGCAGAGAACATCCTCATGAGCAAAGGCGTCGGCTCCTTCATCGTCCGAGCCAGTCAGAACTCTCACGGTGACTTCTCCATCTCTGTCAGGTATCTGCTTCTCACAGCATTTTCTTGCTTCTTTTCCTGATTAATGGTGTCCCTAGCCTCCTCTTGACAAGATTCCTAATGTGATGTAGCCTCTTGGGAAGTTTGCATACTGCTAGTCACTGGCAGTGCTGCTGTGTTGTGAATGAGAACAAATTAGGCATCTGCTTCCCAAATGTTTCTGCCTCTTTTCAAGTAATACAGTGAATGCCCCATTCCAAAGCTGCATCTCTTGGTGACCTGCTTCTCTGAAAGAGCTGCAGCAAAGCAGAGAGGTACATGGGACATCTCCCACAGTGCAAAACATATCCCTTCCATTTGTTTTATTTCCCTGACAGTTCTGGTTACTGAATCCAAGAATTCCACTACTACCCATTAAGAGATGACTATTACATTGTTAACTTATTTTCCACAGGTCACTGAACAGCCATTGGACTGCAATAGCGCTTAGTTGCTTGCAGCCCAGCTGCATTTCAGCAACTTATTGTAGCCCAGCCTTTCTCAGAGCGTTTGCTTCAAAGCGGACCTCTTAAATGATGGTTGGTTTCCCAATTTTCAGTCAAACAACTGATAGCCAGTTTTAAATTAGAGTAGTGGTTAGCAATGTCTTTTCCAAGCAGTGTGCACTTTCTGATTCAGGGAGCTCAAAAAGTGACTGCCTAGATCTACACCAGTTAAGTACAGTTAGGCTCTTTCTCTGGCCCTGAGGTCAAGCAATGTGGCAGAGCTCAGATCCATATGGTTAAATCCTCTTCACCCCACAGAACAGAACAGCTGTTTTCAAGCAGCTCACTTCAAACAGTTCTGGTCCACTCTCTCCCCCTAACCATGGCCCAGCACTATCTAGGGGAGGGCTTTTTGGTTTAGACCAAAACCATGCTAACACTTTAACAGCTTGTGTGACTATAGCACTCCAGGACAGCACTCGGTCCCTGCCTGGTCCCTGTTTAGTTTATTCATGCAGATGTAGCCTCTGAGACAAGTGTTTTGAGTTCCTGGAGTTGCACAGAGCAAGGAGGTGGGTGCCAAAACCAGATCACATCTGGTGCGAAGAGGAATTGTCCAATCAGATACTTTTTTTTTTTCTTTTGTGTGGGGAGAATGACCAGTAGTAATGATATTACGCTAGATATTATACAATTATAAAACTCAGTGTATGGCTTCATGTGACTATGTCTGTAAGTAGTAGTGATGCCTGTGGTGTGAAATGGTATAATACATCTCTTGTAGTTAATGCAGACTGGATATTAACAGGAACCTGCAAAGGCTGGTGGGTAGACTACAACCGCACCTTTGTCTCTCATAGAAGTTATGGAATAAAGCCATTAGCTCTTTGTGGCCCTGAAAGGTTCTCTGGCCTTTATTTCAAAGGAGAGGCTTTAAAACCCTATGCTTTGTTCTGATAGTGCTTTGTGACTGTGCAGCCCTGCAGTGCTCCATGTTTGTAAGTTGATGAGTCTTTTGAAATACAGAGCCATTTCTAGGTCCAGTACACACAAGGATTGCCATTGCTTTACTTTCCAGATGTCTAGATTTGGCCAAGCAAGACGCTTTGGTACCCTTCTGGAAAAGACTTTTTAAAAAAAAACATAAAAGTGCAATCTGGTTGATGATCTCTTACTTTTCCAATGGGATCCAGGCATGAAGATGATGTGCAACACTTCAAAGTGATGAGGGATTCAAAGGGTAACTATTACTTGTGGACAGAGAAATTCCACTCGCTAAACAAGCTGGTGGACTACTACAAGACAAATTCCATCTCCAGGCAGAAGCAGATCTTCCTGAGGGACAACAGCCGAGAAGAGCAGGTAAACATAAACTTAGGAGTTTCTCAGTAAGAAACCTTTCTATGGAAGGAATTCAGCCCATGAGAATGTCTTGGGGTTGTGGGAGGGGTCTGTCCTTGGAAACCCAGTCACATGACTACATTGGTGGGCCCTGCAACATACATTTTTAGTGGCTTCAGTGGTAGGTACAGTTACATAATTAAGCAGAATTTTCTGATTCTGTTTTGGATAGCAATAGGCAGTGCTGCAAATCTGTACAGAGGTGCTTTGCTAAAGGTGTGCTAAGGCCCTAGAGCTGAAATTCTAAGATGCCTTACACATCTTTATTGAAATGCCTAAATTTCATAAGGGTAGGTACACAGCTGACTTGTAGGTTGTGTCTGAGAAGAATTTGAGTCTGGTTTCCTAGTGTCCTTAAATGCACTCAGGATGCAGCTGTTATTACGGCTGAAAGTTTGTCTGCTCAGAAGAATTGTCCACTTTCAGTTTCCTAGCAAACACAGTAAGGAGTGTGGAGGAACCAAGGGCAGAACCAGGAACAGTGACTGAGGAACTGAAAAGTACTGCTGAGAAGAACATAGCAGATACGGGAGCAAGCCGCGCATTCAGCGAAAATGTAGTAGATGTTTGAGAAGGCAAGGAGATCCCAGTCCAATGAATCCCTGGTTTTGTGCCAGGAGAAGCAAATGACATAGTAGAGACTGCTATGCATTGCACACACAGTGCTGGGAGTGAACATGCCCGGTCACTGCAGTAACCAAAGTCCTGCTTTACTGGGAAACGGATTCTGGTATTAAATTACCAGGATGTGCAGGTAGGGGCAAGGCAGAAAGTATGTGACTTGCTCACTGCAGCAGTAAAGTTTTATAGATTGCATGTGGGTCATTCTTGCTGGCTCCAAAAGAGAGGTGATTTATTTTTCAGTCTGAAAAGGGGGCTTGTGTTGTTGTCTCATTCCAGACCACTTATGCAGAGCTTTAAAAATGCGTTAATAAGGTATATAATAGAGGCTATGGGACCTATGAGGGGGAGATCACTGCAAAGAATTGTCTGGGGAAGGAGAAAGGAGGACTGTATGCATGCATATTACTAAAACAACCTGTTTGGTCTGACTGTGAGCAGGAAGGGAAAGGGAACAGCATTTGCTCCAAGATGCAGACAGGCAAATGAAAGAACAGGAGTCAGGTTTGCTTTGCCAAACACTCTATACATTTGTTACGGTGTTGGGCTCAGCAGAGTATGTTTAGCACTCGTCACAGCGGGGTTTCTGTTCACAATTCAAATTTCTAGATGCTACAGTCCTATGATAGAGTGATAGTAATATACAGATTTCAGTGCAGAGACAAATGAAGTCTAAGGGCAGTATTTCCAAAAAGAGCTTGGCTCCTGTGGTGGTCCTCACATCAGCCCAGCACCTCCCCTTACTGCCCACTCTTCAGATGGGGAATGGCTATAACAAAGATCTAAAATACAGGATTCCTGATTTGTCTTTCTGTTCAAAGGGGCAGAAGCTTTCCTTGGAAGAGCTCCCACAGTAAAGGGTAGTGGTAGTGATCAGCATGCAACAATTGCTAAGCTTCAGTCAAGGATGTGGTGAGAAGCAAAACCTGACCTCACTTTAGTGATCTTTCTTCCATCAGGAGAGGCGTGGTGGGAGCCTGGAACGGATGGGCCGGGAAGGATTCCACCTGGGTGGAGCTGCTGCAGAAGACCATTCTTCTATGTCCAAGAGATATGTAGAGCATCCTATCCCCATACTGCAACAGCAACAGGTACTGCCAGCAACAAGGGGCTGGGACATCAAGACCAGGCACATGAAACATTTGCCTTAATTGCTTGGTAGTAAGTGAACAGTTACTTTGTCAAAAGTCTGCCACCCTGAACCTGCTTTAGGAGGCAGTCAGTTAGGTCTTATATAGAAGTAGCAGCAATGATGGTGTCGGCCTGGGGAGCACTTTTGATGTGTAATAAATATGTGGGCTTTTATTTAGTTCTGTGAGCCACGACTGATTGACAAACCAGCAAAAAATAGAAGTCAGCATACAGTGGCCTTTTCATTGGGAACCTAGGAGTACTTCTAGGGAGTTTTTGAGGCTTCATCCCAAAAACTGGAAACAAGGAATGGTGTCATGTTCTTGCTTTGCTTAGGAAAGGACATAAAGTATCATCCAGTGAAAGTGCAGAAAAACGCTCCCAAATCTTGCACACGGGCACACACGCACATACATATATGGTTTCAGGAACTCCTCTCCATTCTATAGGACAAATGAAACCTTGCTACCTGTTTCTTTTTTCTGAGTTATGCTACTGACATTCAGCACCACAAAACACATCACAGGGATGAGAAATGACTATGGTAACCCTAGAAGAGTTTGGTTTCCTTCAGAAGGCTCCTCCTCCTCCTCCCTATTCGGGAGCATCCCTGATGTGTGAGGTTTCTTTACTCCTTTGCTTGCATAGGAATCGAGAGGAGAACAGCAGTACCTGGTGCTGTCTTCAAAGTTCTTCCTGATTAATTTTGGGGGAAATATTTTTCCTGGGGTTGGCTCACGCCTCTAGCTAGACGCAGCGTAGCATCATCCAAGGAAAGGACTTGTCCTACTGGAGGGAAGAAATCCAAAACCATGTCACTTAAGGCATGAGAGCTCCCATATAGTGAGGCCAGGGACAATTGTTGCCTGTCAGGGGACTGCTGATGGAATAATACAGCTTCTGAAAAAGCTGAGGGCCTGCACTCTTTGGAGCACAGTCTATGCATAAGTCACATTAGATACGGAGCAGAAACACTCATAGAAGTGAAGCATCCATGTAGGGAGTCTTGCAGCTGCAAAGCCAGATTGAGTTCACTCACTTTCCCTGGCAGGGACGGGTGAGATGCAAATTGTGCTCCAGTCTCAGGCAGCCTCAGCAGCTTTTTAGGCTTACAAAAGCACAAGTGAGACCAAAGGAACTTTTGGAAGAGTGGGTGCAAGAAAGGAAGCAGCAAGAGGGAGAGGATGAAAGCTGTTTACAAGCAACAGCAAGTACAAGCTGTTGTTCTTCCTCCCCTCTGTTGATATAGCTGATCAGACCTTGTGTTACTGAAGCACTGCTGCAACCTGAGCTAACTTTATTCTGTCACACTGTTATCATAAAAAAGCTTAGTGCATGCAGTAAGGGCCTGGAGCGATAAAGACCTCTCAGCTGTGCAGACAAAAGAGAACTTCTGCCCTAGATGTTGCCTAGTTCCTCTCTCTATCTGTTTGGGCTCATTTGTGTTGATATGACTTCAGATGTGTGGTCATAGGGCTTCTTTTCTTTGAACCCGATTTTGTCTCTTTCCTCTTTGGTTAGTTGGACTACTGGATTCTCAGGCTTGCTCCCCGCCCTTTACAGCATGGAGCAGTCCAAATAAAAAGTAAAGTAGTGAGTCCTCAGATATACAGTCAGCTGCATCAGCATCACTGCCATTCCACCAGCATATGGGACAGAGGAAGAGCAAGGACTGGGAAGGACTGGGGCATAATAACTCCAGATTGGCAAAACTCCCCTTGGCAAGCATGGCTTTTCACCTCTGAGTTAGAATAGCCTTAGTTTTTCTCCAAAAGACCCAGAGGCCAAAAAAGCCCCTCTCTGACAACTTTACCCAGAAGCTGTGGAACACAGCTGAGGACGGTCAACTTTCAACTTCTAAGAAGAAAAGGGGCATTGTTTGCCGGACTGCAGCACAGGGACTGTGCAGCCATCTAAGATGATTTACTTCAGGGTTGAAACCTGACTCACTGGCCACCATTGGCTCTTAAAGCCCCTCATTTATACATCTCAGGACATTCATTATTTTTCTCTTGCTGTTGTCTTTCTAGGATAGGTACGGTGGGAGTCTGGACAGGAAAGATGGGCTGCATGGACTAAGGGATCATGGCCAAGGAAGTGCAGGATCTATGCAACGGAGACATACAGACCCACTGCATCAGCAGACACCGGTATGTGATGTACCTGGAAGTCCCCATCTGCACAACTCAATGGGTCCCTTACAATGGCCAAGCAGTCTGGGCAATGTCACCTGCACAGAGGTTGCATGAGGAATAGTGTATTAAGCCTGTTGGGACATATCTTAGAAGATGTTTCTGAATCTCAAGACTCTATCCCAGCCACTTGAATCTGCTTCTGGGGCACTCTTGGGGCAAGACTATGGTGTTATATGAGCATAACTCTAGGACTGTTCTCAAGGCCAGTCTTAGTTAACATGCAGACTGAGTAGAAGAGGGAACTTAGCATGAGGTCAACAAAATAGGCATCTGGGATATTGTGAATGAGCCCAAGCTTACCCGTGGATTTGGATCAAGCATGGGTCTGGTCCAGCAGAAGACATTTCTGAAAACCTACTGATCTTTCCTAGAAGAGCTTCATGTCCACTGATGCAAGGGACTATCAAGTATCTTTGCCACCACAGGAAAGCATTCCTAAGCACAGTAGCTAGATATACAGTACTCTTAAGTCCTATGGAGAGTTGCCTCATGATACTGTGCTATTCTACGGTTCTCTTTCTGTCTTGTGATGCGCTTGTATTCACACTGTCTCTTCCACTACCTTTTGCTTCAGTCCTGAGAAGACCTGTCATCACTCAGTTCTACCTGTCTGCACCTTGCACATTCTCTTGGATCTACTATGCCATCAAAGTGGGACTCACCTACCTGTCACCCTTATCTGTCAGAACCTCTTAGCACAGTGTATGTGGGCAGGATCCAGCTGTGTCTCTGCAGACATCTCAGACTGCTCCCCTACCTGGATCCGTACCTGGCAGTTGACCTTAAGGAACCACCTGCTCAGCAAATTCCCGCTATGTGAATGTCTGCATAGAGCACGATGTCTTTCTCTGCCTCAGCCCATGATTCCACTGCCAACTCCAAAGTATCTCTCCATGAGCTCCTAGGAGTGTGACTCAAGGCACGCTCATCTTCCTTGAGGAATTGGACATCTTAGCCCAGAACGACCACAGAACCTAGATGCAAGGAGAGCAGGGAAGGACAGCAGAACTTTCTCAACTGTGAGAGAAAGAGGACAGATTGGATTAGGAAATTTGGAACAAACTGGGAAACAGGGACATGTCTTCTTTGGACAAAAGCCCCAAATCTTTATTATAATCCAGCTCAAAATACAATGGCTTTTATCCCTCAGAGGCTGTGGCAATGAATAACAACATGCCCTTGCCTGCCACACCCCTTCAGTGATCTAGAAGCCACCAAATCCAGTTATAGGAAGGTCTATATGTCCACCCAAATAACTAGGAGCCATGTCTAAGCATGGCCCTTCATGGAAGATCTAGCAAATGTTAGTCTGTCTTCAAACAGATCTCTCCATCTGTGCCTGCAAAATATACTTCCCAAATTGTACATGACCTGTGGTGTGGGTGCCAACAATTTCTCAGAAAATAAGCCCATGCTATGTCCTTTAAAATCTGATTTCCAGTCAAAATGGGAGATTGACTGCAAAGTCTCTTATGATGAAGCTCTCACAAGAAAAAAATCTGACCATACTGCTCATTAAAGTGCAAACCCAAAATAAACTGATACACCCAAACAGTTCCTAAATCCTTTGATCTCAGGAGATTGACCTTAGGGAGAGTCCAAAGAAGGTTTAAGACCCTCCCCTGTGCCCCAAAAGTGCCTGAAAGAGCAAATATCATTCTTGACGACGTTCACTAGACTCGCCTATGTGCTGGGTCTCTTGATGTGCTGGCGCTCTGGGGGAGTAAAGTCCCTCCCATTGTAAGAGACAATCAGGTTCGTGACCACCTGAGGAACCTGAATATACAAAAGTCTATGGGACCTGATGAGATGTATCCCTGAGTGTTCTGATGGAATTGGCTGAGGTAGTTGTCAAGCCACTCTCCATGATATTTGAAAAGTCATGGCAGTCAGGTGAAGTCCCTCGTGATTGGAAAAACAGAAACATTGCATCCATTTTTTAAAAGGGTAGAAAGGAGGACCCTGGGAACTACCAACCTGTCAGCCTCACCTCTGTGCCTGGGAAGATCATGGAACAGATCCTCCTAACAGCTATGCTAAGGCACATGGAGGACAGGGATGTGATTCGAGACAGCCAGCATGGCTTCATCAAGGGCAAGTCCTGCCTGACCAACCTAGTGGCCTTCTATGATGGAGTGACTACATCAGTGGACAAGGGAAGAGCTATGGATGTTGTCTATCTGGACTTCTGTAAGAACTTTCACATGGTCCCTCACAACATCCTTCTCTCTAAATTGGAGAGAGATGGATTTGATGGATGGACAGTTTGGTGGATGAGGAATTGATTGGATGGTCATATCCATAGGGTAGTGGTCAATGGCTCAACATCCAGATGGAGATCCCTTCACAAGTGGTGTCACACAGGGGTCCGTACTGGGACCAGTACTGTTTAATATCTTCATCAATGACATAGCGGTATCAACTGCACNACTTAAAGGGGGCTTATAAGAAAGATGGGGACAAACTTTTTAGCAGGGGCTGTGGCAATAGGACAAAGGATAATGTTTTTTAACTAAAAGAGGGTAGATTTAGACTAGATGTAAGGAGACATTTTTTACAATGAGGGTGGTGAAACACTAGAGCAGGTTGCCCAGAGAGGTGGTAGATGCCCCATCCCTGGAAACATTCAAGGTCAGGTTGGTCGGGGCTCTGAGCAACCTGATCTAGTTGAAGAAGATGTCCCTGCTCATTGCAGGGGGAGTTGGACTAGATGACCTTTAAAGGTCCCTTCCAATCGAAACTATTCTATGATTCTATATACCCCTCATAGTTCCCTGCTGGCCAAGGACACATTTCTATATCCATACCAGCACCTGCTCTCCCTAGAGCCATTCATACAGCCCAGCAGGACTCAGGAAGGAGCTCTTCTCTGTGCTCCCATAACTGGCTTCAAACATGGCTACCACAGCTGATCTTACAGGGTGGAAGAGACAAAGCCATGTGAACACTATTTCCTAAGGACCTACTCTCAGTCTGACTTTTCACCTTGTGGTGCAAATACCCATTAATGTACTGAGGCTGCTGAGAACCCAAGCACCATCCCTTGGGTATCCCAGTAAATTTGTCCCTCCTTCCTGGCATCTTGACCACTTCCTTGTTTAATTGCAAGATGGTCTCAATTTCAGCATTGCTTGTCCTCTGTTGGTGAGCATACTGGGGCATAAAGAGGGGTGAGAGGAGGATGATCTTTAAGAGTTGTGGCTCATTGTTCCCTGCCTGTTTCTATCTCCTTTCCAGCGAACGCTATGGGTCCGTGCCTTGTATGACTTTGATGCTGTGGAGCATGACGAGCTGGGCTTCCGCAGCGGAGACATCGTAGAGGTCCTGGACAGCTCAAACCCATCATGGTGGAAAGGACGTCTGCGTGGTGAACTGGGTCTCTTCCCTGCCAACTATGTCACACCGGTGCCCCTGTGAGGGCACCGTCTGCCCCAGAAGGCCATATTGGAGCTGCTCTTCTGACATGACAGGGACAGAGAGGGAGTGCATCTTCCCTTGCCCCCCAGGACATACGGTGTTTTTGGTTTTGTCTTAATTTATTGGCAATTGATCTTTTGAAATGTTGGTATGAAAGGGAACCCTTTGAAGGGGTAAGAATTTTTTCCCCTATTTTTCACATCCGTGCAGCAAAAATCCTGGACTGTTTATTGAGACCTTGCTGGATCCTCCCTGCCCTGTCACTTCTTTGGCTAAGTATTGATAACTTCCTGCAATTAGGTTTGTTCTGTGGAAATGCACCTCAGACAAGTCAGGCCTCAGTATTCAGGTAGCCCTATCCCTTCCTTTTGGAGCTGGTAGCACTCAGTCATAGGCTCCATTTCACCTTTCTTTCAGAGGCAGGAAGAACACCGAGGTGAATTAAATGATCATTGGTAATCACATTAATCCTTCAGCTAAGGAAGGAAAGTGAAGGGGCCTTAGGTTGAGGTGCAAGGCAACCTTGACTTTTCTAAATAGTTTCTGGCTTACCGCTCTAGTACTTTCTGTGGGTATGGACTGTATGGATATACCAGATGAAGGGAAAGGATCCTGTGAGCTTTTGTACAACAAACCAGTGGTGAAGGTATGGGAGAGTGAGAAGCTACTTTCTTTGCTTCTTCTGATAGTCCTGCTCTTGTTTCTGCACCCCGTAACAACAACTTGTCCCATTTTCAAGCTGCTGTCTGAGGTACCTATAATTCTGTTAGAAATCCTGGTTAAAGCAGGTCAGGCCCTTCAGCTAAATTAATATCCACTGGATCCGATAACAATGAATGTACCGCACTGCTTCCTTTTATAAAACTGAATTGGGGAGAGGCTGGAGAGAAGAGGTTTTTCTGGTTTGGTGTCAGAAGTTCTTTCTCTGAGAACGTGGGGTGTTCAGGACCACTGCATACACAACTCTGACTTGCAAGTGGAATGCCTCATCCAACAGGTTAAGCTATTACTTTACGGTATGCAGAGAATAAAGTTGTGGCCATCAAATAGTCTGTTCTCTGTTCCAGTTTCTTTTGGATGAAATAAGGTAAATTAATAGGTTTTCAAATCATTGCTGAGTGAATGCCCAGATGTGATACAAATATACTGCAAACACACATTAAAAATGATCCAAACCCTGTGAAGGAGACACTGCTGCATAACCACTGCTCAGGCAAGTTGATATTAAACAAGCTGTCTGAATTTTTCACATGTGGGACCTTGGCAGTCAGCAAGAAAGTGATGATTTATCATTCTTAAGGAAGAAAGAAAAGGCAAGTGAAAAACAAATCAGACCCAGCAAGAAAAATGTTCTTATCTTTTGTTAGTCCCAGTGGGAGAAAAATAATCCAGGAAATAGGTTCTCAGTAAAGACCAATTCAATGTAGCTGGCCTAAATAAAGCTGCCAGCTAGACAGAGTATTAGCATTGTCAAATTTTTAAGAGAACTCCACCAAAAGCAGATTATTAATGGGTGAAATAAAATGAGAATAATTGACCAGACATATAAGCTCTAAATAGAATAGAAAACTTTGAAAGACACGTTAAGAGCTTATCTCCATTGGCTACCATGGTGGTTCAGGAAATGGAGAGATACCATATGACTTCCTGGGCTGGACTTGGCTCTGTTCTCTTGCAGGAGCTCTGTTCCGGGCCTTTTGCATTCCCTTTTGAAGTGAAGTCCATGAGGCTTATTTTGTAACAAGCGATCTTATTATTGGGTTGGTGTGAGAGTGTAACCTCAGTAACACCACAGTTTGAAGAGTGTTTTGTTGTGATTTGGTCTTTTTTAACTTTTATTTTTCTTTTTTTTGCTAAGGTAATATCAAATTTGGAAGAGAGAGGGTTAATATTCAGTGAGAGAGAGGATTAAGACCAGGGGAAGATGGAAGCAAAGAAACCAGAGATCAGCAAAGGCAGAGGAGGGATATGAATGATGAATCTTTCATATTCAGGTCTGGATGAAACAGAAGAAATGGTATGTTCACCATTATTCCCACCATGTCAAATCCTCTTTCAATTAATTCTTTTTTTGATTAGTTACTTTTAAAATTAGAAGCAATGTCTCCTTTTCCTTTCCTCAGCACTGTAAAGACCCTCTTGGTAGTGAAGATGTAGTTGTACAAAATTAATTGAAGATAATGCACTTAGCAGTTTGATAGCTCTTCACACATTTGAAACCCCTTTACAGACATTAACTAATTAAGCAAGTCTAAGTAGTACATTCTAAGTACCCCCATGTTAACTCATGATTCGTTTGAGGAAGAGGTAAATTTTCACGTGATTTTTTTTAATTGATGTTTAAGGAATTAATACTTAACGTAATTAGCATTAAAGGACTGCACACTAATTATGGACAACATACCAGAACCACAGTAAAATCGTGATTTCCCATTGTAAGCAGCACCTAATGACACCAAAATTACTAGGAGGCAAAGGTACCATGGCGTCTCTGATAACTAACTATACTAGTGCCATGTTCTGCACTGCCTTGTGCAGCTAGCCAAGCTTTGGTCTGCAAGACCCAGTCTCGCTTGCCTCTGCTTTTGTCCTTGCCTGCTCCCCAGAGTAGAGGCAGTGCTACCTGCATTTACTGTACATGTCAGTAGCTGGGAGGCACAGGTGTCAGACTGCATTTTTGTACCCTCCCACAGTAGAAGTTGTTTTCCTGCCAGCAAAACAACAGGACAGAGAAGAACCATGGCTCTTCCCAAGTCAATGGAGTCTCTGGCTAAAAGGAGAGGTGTGGGCAAAGCAGGGCCATTTTGCTGGGGTAGAAGGTGCTGTAGCCACAGGATGGAGGCATTTTCCATGCCCCGTGCCATTTTCTGTAGTCTGCACACGAAATGATATCTCCCATAGATCAGGTCATTTAATAAGGCAAGAGAGAGAGACACTCCTCACCTCCACCCATATATCCTGCCAACCTTCCTGCTCCTTCTTCCAACAGGTTTTAATTGTAACACCATCCTTCCTAATATTGTGGTGCTTCACTTACACCTGTGCTGTGAAAAACTCACATTCTATTGCCCATGCAAGAGGCACATGTTAGCAACATAGGACAGGAGCCTTAAGATGAGTGTGGTGCACTGAGTTTACCTGACATTTATTAATCTTTCGTAAACAACTAACCCTCCAGAACACATCCTGAGAGGGCCCACTGTGAAGCCAAAATAGGAAGGAATAAAAAGGAACCCAGAGAAGTATTTTGTTTGGTATTTTCTTAAGCGAGAAAGATGTTCATGAGAAAAGAGATTGTAAACAGAGATAAAAGTAGGGAAAGTATGTGGGAAGGCAAACATGGTTATAATAAATGAAACAGAGGAAGCTGGACTTGCACATGGAAAAATAAGTTTGATGAGCACAGCTGAGCTGTGCTTTCTCCTGTCTGAATGAACTTTTTGCCTACATTCTGCTGCAGATCCATATTTTGTTTAGAAATGTCTCTGTGATTAATAAGGCTGAGAAAAAACAGTAAATGGAAATCTCCTTTCAGGCAAAAGTTGTCTGGGCAGTTTTCTGTGCCACAAAATAGAGATGTCTCTGTCTTGGTGTACATACTTAGTGTAACAGCTGCACTCACTGGAGCGTGCTGCAGAAACAATGGGAACATGGCTGGTTCCCGTCTGACTGCTGACAGTGTAAGAGCACCAGGGAGACAATCTTCAGTGCTGCCACAAAGTCAGCACCCAGACAGGCTGCTAGGCCAGGCCCCCTTTACCAGGGACACAACAAGTTCCTGGGTTGTTGTTGGTGGGGTTTTTTTTTAAATTGAAAGTAGTTCTCAGTTTCAGTGGGCTGTGCAGGAAATTTGGAGCTTTTCATAACAGGCACCTGTTCATCATCTTTTCTATTCAGCAGCACCTCTCATCCTTCCTCCCCAATGGGATCCTGATGCTGCAGGCTCTTGGAAGGCCATTTTGCCTTTAGCCCTTGGGGAGAGCAATCAAGGATGGCAGAAGCAAAAAATCAGGAGAAATCAGTCTTGAACAGCAATGTGGTATCAGCTGGGACATTTTGCATTGCAGGAGCAATGCCCCAGCAGCTGTAATCCAGCAGTGAGGTGAAGGGTGAGCTCTACTCTGAGTGGGAAGGAGCAGGTCTTTAATTATATCAATGTCACATCATAGGGACAACAAGGATGTCTGGTGGGACAGAGATGTGGCCAACTAGGCTAGGGCTGTGCTCAGACTCTTGCTCCGCTTCTGTAGCTCTCTGCCAAGGAGCCAGGGTTGCACCAGACTAGGTGTGAAAAGTATTTGGCAATGCTGTTCCTTCCAATGCTGCCTGTCCCTGCCCAATGCGGCCAAGAAGCCTGCTGCTGCCCTCCCTGCTGCTGCAGCCCATCACCTCGCTGTCCCTGGATGCACTAGAAAGCCCATCGCCCAGCTTTTGCCTCTGTGCTCATAGAAAGTCCTCTGCAGACACCTCATTTCAAATACATGTTCAAAGTAATTGGCTTAGCTGCTTTTAAAAGAAACCCTATAGGGATCATTTGAAACCATTAGCGTTCCCTAGATGATCCAGGCAGTAACATCTACCGGTTAAAACATACACGTTGACTAAAGAGCTTCTGACACCCAGCCACTCCTTGCTGCTGAAAGCTTTGCATTTCAGTGGGGAACCATGAACTGAGTGTATGATAAAGCCTTTAATAGCACTGAGGAAGAGGGCAGAACATTGCCAATTCCTACAATTTTTAGACGCAGCTTTCATGTGACAGAATTCAGGAGCCTTAATTTGCATCAAACGCAAAAGAAGTTTCTTACATAAGCAGAACTGACAGTAGAAAACAGCCAAGGATTTATCTGCAAGCTACAGGACAGCAGGGGAAAAGGCAAGTGAGTAGGAAAAGTTCACTGACCTTTGTGCAAAGGGAAAATTCAAACCACATTGCTGTCATTGTGCAAGTGAGAGCTGCTTGGAGGATGTCCAGCCTGCTAACATGAAAATGCAAAATTTCACAAATGGCAGGTGTGCAGGGATCCTTGTAGACATGCAGAAATAAAATTAGCTCATGCAACAAAGGGAGGAAGAAGAAAGAAACAAATTAAAAGATCTCTAGATATCTTGTGGCTTCTCCCCAATAGTCCAAGCAGGCTCATTTCCACCAGGATATACGAAAGATATAGCCATGGCAAGTCTGTTTGTCACAAATAAAAATGAGAGAAAAAAAAAGCAGTTTAGGACATGGGTCTACTACTGTGCACTTAAAGCTATAAAATGGTGACAGTGTCATCATATCATGACTGAAGTTCAATTCCCACAGCCACAGATAAAGAAAAGAAGAAAAATTAAAAGAAGAAAAAAAAATAGGTACCTTCTCTACTGATCTAGAGGTCATTTGCATTGTATCTCTTATGTCTGTGCTGTACAGACTCAGACCATAACTGCCTTGTGGTACTGGTCAGTCCCTCTCCCTTGTCAAATTCTAAGAACAGCACTGCTGCAGCGCCAACAGATAATAACAAACAGCAGGAACCTGTCCGCAGTGACCCTTCTCATAACTGAACGTTTTCTGCCAGGTGCAGCGCACCAAAAGTTTTGTTGCAAAATGCTGAATTAGAAGTAGACTGCATCAACCTTTTTAATTTTTTTTGGTCTCATTAAAATTTATGGAGGGGGGAAAAAAAATCAACAGCAAGTTTGCTACCAGCACCAAGTGATTGGGGAACTGCCCTTTGCTCTGCCCCTTCCAGAGTCATTTTCATCCGAGCTGAATGCATATGTACCATCAACAGCTCATTCTGAACTAGCAGCTTTTTACACTCACTTGGCAGAGGTGTGAATAAGAGAGATATGCGGCAGCAGAGAATCAGCTCTCTGTAGTTGCATATCTATATATCTGAGCTTGCCATTGTGATGGCAGCTATTTGGCGGTTATCAGATGAAGATGGTCTGCTAATAACAATGGCCACGATTTCATCAGAGCAGGTGAGTCAATCTAAGAGCTCACTGCCACCCTGCAGAAAACGATCCACTTGTTTTTTGCCAGGTTAATGAGTTGAGTCAGCTCACTGAGGGCAGCATAAGGAGGCCCAGAGCCAGCACAGGGTGAGCAGGGGTAATGCACAGCCAGGAGGGTGAAGGGTAAGACAGGACCTCCCAGTACTGGCAGCAAGAGCTATTGGATCACCTCATCCCAGGCTGCAGACTCAGCAAAATGAAAACTTACTTGGCCTTGAGGTTGCCATAATGCCTTTACAGGAGTAGGAAATCCTTTCTTTAAAGCTTGTTTGGGAGATCGGGGTGGGGGGCAATGAAGGGGGAAAGAACTCAGATCTGCTACAAACGGTGTGTCCTGCAACTCCTCCATGGAAGCTCACAGAAAAGCTCATTGAAGCAGAAAAGCTGTTAGAGTTTGAGGGGTTTTTTGGAATGTAAATTAAAGCAGGAAAAAAATTTAATTCCTAACACAGTCACAATAGTAAACTCTCAGTCATTCCAGCTATTTTCAACATTACCTCTGAGGGGAATGGACCATGCACAGCAGTTTTCAGGAGGGGGAGGGGAAAAAAAATAGCGAGGCACCCTCGCTGCCCTGTGAAATAGCTAAATTAGTGCCACTTGTTGCTGATGCTTCTCTTTCGGGGTGGGGTGCAGCTATCAGTCGTGTTTATCAGGTTGGAGAGTACACCAGTGCTTACAAGTTTAAATCTTCAGCATCAGCTGACCAAAATGATAGCTGCATATTCTCATTTAAAATGTGCATGACTTGAAGAGCACAGACATTTCACAAGCACTTACGCAGCAGAATGCACTCTGGAACACCAGTTGTAAACATCTTGAATTTTGGATGCCAAAAAGAAGAGGTAAGGCTTCAAGACACACAAATGGGTGGTTTGCACTGACTTTAGACAAATTCTGCCTAAAAATAGAAAGTGCATATTTAAAAGAGAAGGTTCCTAACCACTTGAACAGCATAGCAAGCTTGCTGTGATCTCTACCACCCAGTCTCCAGCTCATGGCTGGTAAGAGGGCTGGATACAAGATTTACTGAGTTAAATACTCTGGCCTTGGTTATAGGAAGCTGGAGAACATGGTCATGACTGTCCCTTCAGTCTTCTGAAGCCTTTGGCTCTCTCGGTGAATTGAAGGCCAACCACTATGATGAGAGATACCATTACTAACAAAATATTGGTGGTGT
Organism: Burhinus bistriatus; assembly: GCA_013397275.1. Lineage (NCBI taxonomy): Eukaryota > Metazoa > Chordata > Aves > Charadriiformes > Burhinidae > Burhinus > Burhinus bistriatus. The sequence goes on from VYXH01010486.1 coordinate 203,680, forward strand.
TCATTGTCCTTACAATAAACATTTAAATATGAAACCTATTTTTCTGAAGTGCTGACTTCCCCATGTCTAGAGGAAGCTGTCTCTGAACAGCAGCCTGTTTTAGCTTGAGTGTGCAGCAGTGGCACACGCGGGCTAGTGTGACGCTGGGAGGAGGGGGGCACCTGAGAAGACATCTGAGCAGGCAAGTGAGACTGGGCTTTGTCTGAGTAAGTCACTGTTGTACGTTCTAAGTCCATGGAGCTATTCTGATTTTTACCAGCTGAGGTTCTGCCTCGTTATTCCAGAGAGAGATCATACTTTAATTTGATAAGATCTTCATGTAGGGAGCCAAAGGGTGTGGGTAGTGATTTACTCCTCTTTGAAATTATAATTATGATCTTTCATCTATTTAAGGAATCTTTATATTTACCTGTGTAAGACAGTCTAATATGGTCAAAGCCTCGTGGTTTTCTTTTCTCATGACTCAGACAAAGCTGACCACAGCTCCAAAGCTCTTCTCAACGTACTCTTCGTATTATGCTTTATTGTTTCTACCTTCCTTATTTCTACAGCCTCCAGCTTATTGAAAAAGCTGCTGCAAAAGGTGGGTTTTTTCCAACCATGTCTGTACAGGGAAAATGTGTCATTTAGGAAAAACAGCTGGTTAACTTAGAGCTAGTTCAGCTCCATAAATAACTCAAGCTAGTGACTGTGGCGTGACCAAGCATCCTGTATGGATGCAAGCAGTCCACGCAGCAGAAGTGGAGGACACCGTTTGGTGGAGACCTGTCTGGTGTAGAGTAACAGAGCTTACAGGGGAGTCAGTGAAGAATGACTGCATTGTAAATGTACATAAATAACTATCCCATGTAAAGAAGAGCTAACATTTTGAGGAATACAGTGCCCAAGGAGGCTGAAGTCTAGCATATACAAGATACGTGTTGTGTTCAGAGAGCACTAACCAAGACTGACTAACCCATTTTTAATGCAGCTGTCTTTTGTTCATGCAAAGTTCAAATTTATGTTGAGCATCCTGTTACTTAGAGCGTGGGTGCAAAACTCTTTCTAATAGGATGTGTACTGCTAGTATAGACAAGGCTTGGCTGGCTCAGCACTGCAATCACATCAGCCTCCTATTTGCATCCCACCACTGTCTCCCTTTGCACTCCCACATTAGCTGGAAGCTCTTGTCTTCATCATTGTAGCTTCTAATTCCTTCATCCTACGTGCCCAGCTCAAATGCTTCATTATGATCCTGGAATTCATTCTACAGTGTTCCTAAAGTTCACCATCCCCATCACCTCCTCTCTCAAGAATGTGTAGATGTTCTTTCCATTTCATTACACCTATCATGGACATTAGCATGTTCGCTCTTTGTTTGCATGTGGTGGTTTGTTTGGTTTTTTTTACACTTTGCTAGCATTATTTTAGCACTTATTCTCACTACTCCCAGGTTGCCATAAGCGCTTGGAAATGCTAAATCCAGACCAAGACCTTGGCCCTGTAGTCCTGGCACTATGGCCACACCCCAGAGCTCTTGCAGCTTCCAGCTAGTGGTTAGAGGTGGGTACAGGCAAGTAGAAAGGAGTAACACAAGGAAGCAAAGAGGCAGGGTAGCTCACTGATGGCCAAAGGAGCAGGCATTTTTGACTCATCTGAGCATCTCAGTGCATGTTATATGAGTAAAGTATTTCCCTCGCTGACTTAAAATCCCTTTTAAGACTTGTTTGTGCTACAGGACCTACAGCAGCACCACTATGCAAGTAGTAACTCCGCTGTCAGTGGTCCCTGGTGCTTCTCCCCTCCCTTCTCACAGCTTTGCTCCCAATGAAGCAGTGTGGTGTCCCCATGCCCAGTGAATTGGGGAGGGGGGGGGCTGGACCCCTCCAGACATGCACAGACATGGGCAGCCAGTCCATGTGCTGTGAGTCTGGCACGGCCTTGCCAGCACAGATGCTCTGCTGGTGGTCTGATCCTTTACCCTCCAGGTAAAGAGCACCGACAAAAGAAGAGTCCTTAAAGGAAAGACCACTCATTATGCAGGACCACAATTTTGACCTTGAACAATCATTTTTCCTCACCTTGTCAGCTTGTAGTTTGTAAGACAGGGCTGGCCTTCCCTTCCTGTCTGCACAGCACATAGACATTCAGGTCATGAGCTAATCTGGAAGTTTGGGTCGCTCCTGTGGTATGAATGATTGATTGTAATTAATAAGGGATGAAGCTGAGAGGACCCCTGTGATGCAGGAATCCACAGTCATCAGGTTTAGCAGAACTCTGTGAAGTTATGGCCTTGGCATCAATGTCTGTGTTTTAGGAAGCAGCAGCCTGTTCTGGATCAGTGGCAGAGCTCAGACAGCAATTAGAAATAAAAAAGTAACATATGCCAACTAAGGGAAAGAAAAAAAAGAGACCGCAATTGTTCTAAAGCAGAAATTATGAAATGCAGAAAACTAACATGGAAAACCGAGTACATCAAGGACACAACCCTGGCTGGAAAAGCTAGAAACAGTAAAGGATTTTAAGAAGATCTGGAATAGGAAAAACTCTAGCAATGATACAGACAACAACATTTTTATTGGTACCGAGAAGACACAGGGCATTGTGTCAGTTTGTATGGAACAAGCAATGTACATTCATCTTGGCAAACTGTCTTACAGCTTTGTTCCTAGTCCCACCCAAAACACAAGGGGTGAAAGGAAGACAATATTGATAATTTGCCCGGACATATCTATGCTGAGAGAGGATGTGACAGGTTCAGAAAATAAGACAGGAGGACCAGCAAAGGGGGAAAAGGATAGTTTTCCTTGAACCACGAGTCCCAAGTCCATGAGAGCCTCAGTGTCACTGAATGGTGGACAACGAAATGGGAAGTCACGGAGGCCCAAATCCTTACACAGTTCTTTATTTTCAGATCAACTTTCTTTATATTAATGGCATCTAACGCCCATTAGTTGCAGTGGACCTCCCTTGCATACGTGGGAATTCAATGTCTAACTACACTTGAGGACCTCACTCTCCAAAACAGACCCCACCAGACCCTGCAGAGTCCCTGGAGCCTCTGCCGTGCAAGGGCTGCAGCGTGGGAGGACCACGTGGGATGGGAACAGAGCATCCTGTCCCCGCGGTGGAGGGGAGTTGCTGCACACAGGATACTCTGGCACAGGCTGCTGACATCCTGGATCAAAGTTAATTACTCGTGTCGTCATTTTTGTTCTCTGTCTTTCCCACTAATGTTTCTTCCATATTTCTATGGTTTTGTGTGTGTGTGGCTGCCTGCGGTCCAGAAGGTCTATTATCTTCCGATCCTGACATCTTGATAGGCAGTAGAACTAGTCGGATAGAGCACCAAGAAGTAATTAGCATTCAAATAGGTCAGGAGCTCACTTGGGGGTTGTGCATGACTGGGTTTTCCCAACTTCTTGTCAGAAACAAGTGTTGATAGAGCGAGGGCAGTTACCAGTGGTGAAACTGCAAACATGAAATCAAACCTCAATGACGCTTCAGAAAAAGTACATGGGGGCAAGGAGGAGTTCACCTTGCACATTTGTTCATCTGCAGGAAAGGGAGATCGTGAAATGCTGCCCAGAAAATAGAGAGTGTGTTGCAGAGAGCTCGTATTTGCTTCCTGCACCTCTCCCCTGCTGTCCAGGCTGATCTCATGTTCTGAGAAGTTTCATTTTTTGGTGGATGTGTCGAGTGCCTCTCTCCAGTGCTACAGCAAGCTTGCTGGTCCCTTATTTTCAGTGTACGCTAATATGTCCGTAGACTACTGCCTGTATGTGTGCATTTGTAGAAGATATAGTTCATACCTCTTTAGATTTGTGGGTATGTGTGCTTGTTAGGAGTTTCATAATTTCTCCTAGAGTTTCCTTATGTGTAAAATGGAGATAATAACACGTAATTACCTACCTTGCAGGGCTGTTGTAAGGACAAATTAACCAATGCTTGTGTGGGTGTTTGCAGATGAAAAGTATGATATTAAGACTAAATATAATGATTGAATGTTACAGAAGAGAGTTTGTATTTATTATGGTAATTGAATATGAGACGAGAGTGCTTTGTGAGTGTTTATTTCTTGTGCAGTACTGGGAATTTATGGAAGGTGGGAAACTAGGGGAGCTGAGTTTGGGGTAGGTGTCAAAGAGATGGTTAAAGTTAATCTTTAGCCTTACGGCCTACTGACTTTCTTCTTTTCTCAGCTAAAGCTGAGCCTGAACAAGGGACAAGAGAACAGAGGAATGAAAACAGAGCCAAGGGATAGAGGAAGGGAATGAAAATAAAACACAATTGAAAATCATGATTTCTCAGAACAAAAATGTAAAAACTGAATGGGGAAAATAAATGCTAGGGCAAATGAGGCCAGAGAAAAGAAACCTCAGGAATTCATGGTGTTAAATTATCTCAGTACATGGAATTACAAGAAAGTAAACACCAGTTTAAAAGAGGCATCAGAAACAATTGATGGAAGGCATTTGCAGGGAAAGAAAAGGAGAGTGGAATGGGAAGGAAGCAAGAGATGTGCTTAATTATTCTTTGTTTTCAGTTCATTAACTGTAATGGTGTGACTCTCTTATTTCTTATGCATTGTTGAGAGGCACTTCTTTGTGAACCGTAAAGATGGTGTCAGGTATTTCAGACACTTCTTCCATGTGTTCCATGCGCAGGCTGGTGAGAGTTAAGGTGTGGATGCATTTGTCAGCCTGAGAATGGCCCTGTCTGGTTTCATTTGGCTTTCATGATGTCTCTGGAGAATTAATGGAACAAATTCATTTCCATCGACTCCAGTGAAGCTATACCAGGAGTGAATCAGACTCATTCTCCCTGCTAAATGCAGCTGTTGCCCTGTGAAACCCTCATCCAAAGTGTATTTCAGGTTAAACGTGGAATGTTTTGTGATAAAACACCAAAAAATAAACCCAAAGCTTAATTGTTATGATCTCTCAGTGAGTATGGCATGTTGGTGTGCAAGCTGCCCAGAGGAGTGGCAAGGGGAGGTGGACCATGAGAAGGAGTAAGGGGTAAATAACCGCTACACTGCAGAGTTCAGGGAGCAGACCGCCTTTCTCTGCAAATTTTCCTGGGTTGGGATGAAAATCATTGGCAAACATTCCTGCAGGGTCCTGTGGCCTGTTTGCCTTTGCTGCCTCTTGTTCGCCCTCTCTCATTCTCGCCCTCCCTCCTTCAACATCTCTCCAAATCCAGCATGGCTCCAGTTCTTCACCTGGTCCTTGTTTCACATCTCTTCCTTGCACCCTAAAACTTATTTTGGGCTGACTCACTCTCACCTCAACTCATTGACCAAAATTAATCCTTAGTGTAATTCAACTGACTAAAACTGACGTAAATGAAGTTACATCAGAGCTGAAATTAACCCAGTCTGACTAAAATAGCACCTGCCTTTTCTGCCGAACCATTGCTTGTCTATTCTCCACCTCCACCCACATATCATGATTTTAACATTCCTTTCTCTTCATTGCTCTTTCTCTTATCCCGCTGCCGTGAGTCAGCTGTGTTCTCGGTGGCTGGTGTTGCCCTCTCCTCTCCAGCACCCTGTTCTCCTTCATCCCCACAGCACAGGCTGTCGATCCCTGTTAACAGATGAGCTTTGCCTGTGTCCAAGTCTTATGCAACAGCTTTTCATCTTCCATTGGATTTTGCTGTCCTTCATGATAGAGATGCACTGGCTGAGTTCAAAGCCTGGTTGCAGTGCGCACTTCATATGCCTGTAGAAATTATAGTCTTACTCCAAAGAACTTGCAAGTCAGAGTGCCAAGACATACAAAGATGAGGAGGGAAGTTAGAAGAAGGCACAGTGATTTCCCAAATGTAGCATAGCAGGACGGACAATGGCAGAGAGGTGGATGTCAGACGTAAAGCTCCTCTTCCTTTTCCATGATTATCTTTATGTCAACATAGCATTTCTCATTCCTATCTTTGGGCCCTCACTCTCATGCTGTGGTTAAATATCTCCTTTGCTTTCTTTCTCAACCCCTCTGGCTTTTCAACTTCTTTCAGCTTGCCCTTGGATCCTGCTCATGTTAGCTAGGCTTTCTTCCCTCCTCTTGCAAAAACCCTGGGTGTTTGCAGCGTGCTTCTCTCTGGTTGAGCTGTACTTTATGTTTGGCAGCATGCTCCACCGTTTGCATTTGGGTATCTCTTTGGGGTAAGGATTTATTCCGTAATTAGTCTAGCTTATTTATTATCGTGGCATATATACCTGCAGTGTTATGCAAACTGTAAAGGCTTCTAGTTCTAAAGGTCACCATGGGCGTACCTTGTGTTTACCTTCCAAACGCAGATGAGCTCAGAACAAAAGGGACTGGCAGGCCACTGAGTAGATGGAGGCAGGGAATCACCCTGATCTAACTAATTTGCCAGGGCAGTGTTCATAAAAGTAGGTTACCTAGTGCTCCAGACAAACAACCCAATCCAAACTCGCCCTCTTCCAGCTGACTGAATTGATTCCCCAGCATTGCTATGTAGTCCTACAGCAGTATATAGCTGCATGTCCTGGACACCCAAAGCAGGAGCCTATCCATTTCTCATCCTAAATGTCAGGCCCACCCGTTCTCCCATGCTGGGATTCCCATATGGCACTTCTTGTTCTCCTGTGGGTATCATGACTGCCTCTCATTCTGCAATGTTGAGTGCCAGCCAGAGCTTCCTGGAGGTGAGGGACAGAGGCTGTGATGTTGCCTTGCCATGGTGGATTTGGCCTCAAGTTCAAGAGAGCCTTGTTGTAGCTAATGCCCTTCAGATGAAGCCTAGCTGGAAAGCCACCGTGCTACCTGGTGACCATGGCCACCAGTACATCCCTTACATTGCTTGTCACAGTGTTACCCCAAGCATTGGCATGAGTGGTATCTGAGCTGTAATGTGCTATTCACATTGCTCTGCAGTGTTGAAAGAGGATCACAAGGCAATTACCTTATATGAGAGGATGAAATGACCCCACTACATCCTATATGCAACTTGCAGGAAGAGTAGAAGGATAAATTAAATGTTTGTGAGAAATACAAAATGCTAAGCCATTAGTTGCAGTCCTTCCCAAGATCATCTGCTGTCTAATTGCATTTCCTGCCTTACTGCGGCTTAGGTCAATTGTCAGCATGAGAAAGCAATGATTGGATTTTTTTATTTTTATTTTTTTCTTCCTCTACTAATTGGCAGCCTCAACAAAGGGGAAGTAGAGCCATGAAGACTGGACTCTCTCATCCTGCTTGTCAGAGCAGAGATACTTTGGTAGGGATGGGGATCTGCCACAGGCTGCACTCTTCCCCAGGGGATGCAGCTGCTTCGCCAACAGAAGAAAATAAATACAGGAGGGTGGGGAAGAAGGTGTGGGGGTCTGACAAGCAGAAACATACTAAGCCAGCCTTGCTGGAAGAGTAAAATGAAAAATGCCCCGGGACACTTCCAAGGGAAGATTTTTTTATTTTTTTTTTTTTTAAGATCCCACAAAAGGATGGCAGGGCAAATAGAAAAGAGCAGGTGAGGAGGACAGGCTAAACACAAGGAGAGATCTGTGGACTCTCCATCCTCAGGAGGAGAGGGGGGAAAAAGGAACATGGATAATCTCAGAGCCATGCCTTACTTCTGTGGCAGCTCCTCCTCCCCCTCACTTCCTCCTATGTGTTTTGCATGAGGGTACAGCACGGTAACCTACCACAGCCTCAAAATAAAGAGTAGTGGGGAACAATTGGAAAAATACCCCCCTAGAGAAAGGAATCTCTTAAATATGATGATCAAAGTGTTCAGATATTAACAGATGAGAATGGCTTATGAATCTGGATTAGCTCAGAATCCATTTGATTATTTTTAAACCTCTACGACTGAAAGCTATAAACCTTCCTAAGAGAAATGCCACTTATTTTAAAATGAGCAGTGAAATCTTGATTAATTGAGTTGCAAAAGAAATGGATCTAAAAACAGGCACTGGAGGAACATAAGTGCATTATGCATTTGGGTTTTACTTTTGGAAGAATTCAAACCCAGATCTTTCTGCCAATGATGATCTGAAAATGCAATACTCAAAGCCTGAATTCAGGTGTCCATGGGTCACTGTCCCTGTGACATTGTTCTCAGGACCAAGATCATCACCATGTCTCAGGCTGGCTGGCTTAGAAGCTCTTCCCTACTGAAGTCCACGGTAGGAGTGGCTACTGTATCAAAACGTAGGCACTATGCTAGTTACTCCTTGTGTGGTTTTGGGGTGGCCAGAGTGCACCCCTACTTGGAGCAACGTTATAGCCTGGGATAAATGCTGCTGTGCAGTGTGTCAGTTAAGCCAAAGGGTGATTTGTCCACAGAAAGAGCTGCCAGAACAGAGGGAGGGCACGTCAGCTGGTATGTTTTTTATTGCCTTAGTTCTGGATTTATAAGGCAAAAAATTAAACAGCAGATTTCAAGCGTAACTCCCTGTAAAGTTTTGCTTTCACACCTACAACACGTCTCTCTGGAAACAGCCTTTCAGGAGGGAGGTCTGCTCAGCTCCTTTGATTTGTTTTCTCGGACTCAGGGGAGTCGCTTGTGCCCACTGGATCTGCCTTCGCTGTGGCACTGCTGGACAGAAACACCGGCAGTTGAGAGGTAAGGATCCTCTGGAGCTAGCGGTGCTTCTGATAAGGTCCTGAGCAGCTGACTTCTCCTTTATATTGCCTCTCTGGATATTTTTAAGCTAAATGCACGTCAGAGGCCAATGTATGCTGATCAGTAAAGGGCATCTTCCAAACCCAAGAAACACACTTCTACCACATCTTAAAATCTAGCTGTATCTTTCTTTATGTTCATGAATCACAAATCTCCTTGTTCCATGTCCAGGTCTAACCCTACACTGCAGCCTTCTGCATCTCCCCTCAGAGGGTCCCTTCTTCTTTCCTATGCTGCTCCCTTCACATAGTTCTGCATTTTTTTGTGGGTGCTGATCTGCTTCCTACCTGTTCATTTTTGTAGTTTTAGGGCCAACTTCTAACTTCTCCCCCCCACCCCCCATAGTCAAGCCTCACAGTTCTATTCTTTCCCCCTCCTTATAAAAAACAAAAAAGGGCTTCCTATTTTGCAATGGCTTTTTTTTTAGCCATCTTCTGGGATGGCTAAAACTTTGTGGATACCAGAGCTCCATCTCTGCTTCCCGCTGCTCTCCTTTCCTCTGCTGACTATGCAGCTTTTCAAATGAATTTGTTCACTCTTGGACACATTATGTCTCTCTTGCGTCTCCTCCCCTGACTCCCTCTTATCCACCACATAGCATTGGGACATCTTGTCCTTGTCATCAGCACATAACTTCATCTCCTACCTCATCTTGCTGCACTGGCTGGTGGCCTGCTCCACCATATCAAGATTGTCCCACTAATTGCTTCCTGCCAGTCTGCTCCCCATCCCTCCAGCCTCTGCCTGGGACACCCACCTCAGCCTTCCCTCTGTGCTCCGCTCCTCTTCCCATCAATTCTCACCTGAGCATTTCCTTCAAAGGGTTGGTAGCAATGCACACTGACAGGTGGCCAGTACGCAGGTAAGTACACAATACTGTAGACTTGTTGCTGCGTTAAGTTATCAGCGCCCCTGTTCCTGGTGTTCCTTTGTCTATAAAGCACACTGTGATTTCAGAGCTACATAATTATAACTGCAATTAAGCATCCTATTCAGAGACTGCATTGCTTATTCCTCACTATTTTCTTTAGCAAGAGCTTCCATTCAGGGTTTGGCTCATGTGCAAAGGGACTCTACAGCTGTCGTTTGTTTGTTTGTTTTCCCCTTTTTTCTCCTCCCCTTGCAGGAGAAACCAAAGTAAACGTAGGTGATGTTGATTTGGGGTTTTATTTTTTAAGCTTTTCCCTGTAGCAGCCCTGTGAAATACAGTAGTATTTTTCCTCATTTTACAGATAGGGAACTGAGGCACAGCAGATGACTTGGCCAAGGCCCCGCAGGGTAGCTCAGCTGAATTCTGAATTGCAACCAGTTTTGAGTCCTTGCCTATATGGGAGTTGAAAGATTGAGCAAGAGACCTAGGTCAGCACTATTTCTTACAGGAAACTGCCTCAAACTGTTGCCCTGTGAATGGGAGCAACTGGGGAAAACAGCTAAAGGCCTTTCTGTGCGTGCTCATCAGCAAATACCTTGGTGCAAGAAATGAGCCCACCCTCATGCTTGTTCCTTTCTGCTCTCTTCAGAGGACTCTCTTACCTATTTACTCTCACATGGAAACAACAGCTGAAAAACTGAGTGGGAGGCCAGAAGCACTTGACTCAGTTGCGGCAATTCTCCAATTCAGCAGCTAGGTTTTCTCCCTGAGGCAGTGTAATGTGACAGAAAGGAAGCATCTGAAAGCATTTCTTCATCCTCCAGATTGCAGTCTGTCACTGCCGCTGCAGAAGTGACACACCTACCTTCCACCGCCTGCAGCTCTTTGGGTTGCTGGAGGGAGGACAGTGAAGGCAAATGCTTCTTCCTCTCTCCCCTGAAATCGCCTTGTTTCAGGCTTTTTAGCTCTGCCAATGCTTGCACGTGACTAATGCACCCATTCCTGCGCTGGGTTGGCAGCCCTTGCAAATGAAACTCCAGACTCGGGACAAGCAGAGTGCGGCTCGCTGCGCACGTCGTAGTCTATCCTCAAACTCCTGGATCCCGGCTGCAGAGAAGAGAGTCGAGAAGATGCGATCTCCACCAAGCCTTTGCGAGTCTTTCTGTGGTGCCAGCCAGTGCAGGGAAGGAGTGTAGTGTTTAATAACAACCATGGCACAGGCGCCTATTTATTTACTCTTGCATTTCAAGACGGCAAAGCCCCATCACCTCAGGCTAATCTGCAGCTGGGACACTGAGCAGTGGAATACGTTCCCTTGTATCCTCCATCCCTTAGACCATCCTGTTTTCTTTGCAAAACTCATTTTTTAACCAATTGCTGCTTTTTATGGAGGGGAAAAAAAAACCCAAAAACAAAACAACAAATAAAACAAAACCCCAGAAGGCTATATGGTTGATGAGAGGTATTTTGGTAAATCACGGGGGGGATTCGTTTTGGAGGATACCACCCTTCAAAAAAAGGCTTCTACTATACAGCTCTCAACCACTTTATCACAAAATGATACTTCCTTTTTAATATCTGCCCCTGTTTTTACTCCTCTTTTGCATGCAGATGCTGACTTCTCTTGAGAGAAATAAGATGCAGGTGAGGGGGAAGGCATCAGAATTTTATTCCTAAAGAGCTGAGCGCCCAAACGTTTATAACAAGAGCTTGTAGCAGTTTATGTCACAAGAAAAACACTGCTGGGATATTATCAAAGAATATATCACGAGGTGGGCTATTTAGGGACTGAAATTACACAGGAAGGACTGGCAAGAGAGATGTATGCTCAGGACAAGTGCAGTTACAATTAATGCTAAATATAAGGTGTCATATCTTTATCTAATACACAACCTGCACTGCCTTGCAAAGGAAAGTGAAGCAATTAGGCCCAAGTAACCAGAATATACGTGGGAGGTGTTTGAAGGCAGAAGATTTAAAACACTGTAATGGGGTTGGGGGAGGGTTACAATAAGAGGTAATATTTCCTGATAGGTTAGTTTACATCCTTTGGAAAACATTTTGGAACCAGACCAGAAGAGTAAGCAAGACCTTAACCAGGACTTGGCTGGGACGACACCCAAAGAAAGGTGAAAAGCAAAGAGACCCAACCCTGCCTACACACACGCAGCCCCTCCAGCGAGTAATCCCCAGGAACAAAATAAATCAAAGGACTGATATTGTAGTTCTGGGTGCGTTTGCAGCTGCCTCAGCCCAGTTCAAAAGCAGGTTTCCCCTTTCTTCTTTCTTTCGAGCCAGTGCTAAGGGCAGAGAGGAAAACCTGAGCTGAAACAATAATGACCCTCTTCTAGAGTGGAAACTGGAATTCACTCTGCGATCCCAGAAGGGCAGGGCCAGGCACAAGTATTTCCCCCCACCCGGCCTGCCACGTTTCTTCTTCACCAGTCCCGAAGGGTTGGGTTACCTGTGCGGCAGAGAGGGCAGCTTGTTTGCACAGCCCCTTTTCCCAGTCTTTGAGGTGAGGCTGTTAGCCGGAGGGTCAAGTTATATCAAAAGTAACTGAATCATCAGACCGTACAAAAAACTCCATATAGGAAATACACTTCGTTGGAATGTACTGCTGCGAGAATGGGGGGGGGGCGCGGGACACATGCATGTACTGGGAAAGGGTTTCTCTCTGCTTTTGCCCAGCTCCTTGCCCCTATTTATCATATCAACACACAGACAATACTTTTAGAGTGAGAGACGGGGGCTAAGCATTTCATCACAACAAACTGAAAAATCTCTGCTGCTTTTCCTTGGATGTGGGAAACGTTCGCTTGCTTTTAAATATAAAACTAAACATATATTTGTGAACCTACTGTTGCTTTCATGTGGGAGCTTTAGCTGAACACAAAGGATTACATTGCGCAGCTACAACTGAGTAGAGCACCTAGGATTAAAGAGATTTTATTTAGCTACACATGAAATAGCAGAGCTGATGGCAGCCTCTGGTACAGAAAACCCCCCCTGACAAGTAGTTTAGCGAGCACTGGAACTAACACAGCCACGTCTCCTGTGTATTTCTATATTGTGGTTGATTGACTAGGGTGTCTAAGATAGCATAACTTAATTTGAAGCTTTTCATAAAGATCAGGCACTTATTAGTGTTTTCACTTTTATGGAATATCTGAAATCTAATAAGGCATGAACCCACGTTGTAACTTTCCCTGTTGGGGACTGTGATCGGGTCTCTTTTTGCTATCAGGCCATTTATTTTCACAAAATCTGTTGGGATGTAATTACGCTTCTGCCAAACTTGTTCAAAATCAGCCAATGGGTTCAAAAGTTATTAGAGAGATGGACAGACAGGCAGACAGATGCAGACACCATGACCACATAAGCCTCATTTCCATTGGAAATCAGGCTAAAAGAACGTATATTGAAATTAATTTTTAAAGGGGACTTGATAGGCAGAGGAGTAGACCTCTGCAAAGTGCAATTTCAAATTTTAAGTGAATTTCATGCTAGGAAAAGCTATTGATGACAGTCTGGAATACTAAAATTGTCCCTTCTACCTAAAAGAGAGGAACGGCACAGGATGAGCACCGGTGCCCCACCTCATCCTTGGATTTCTAAGCTAATTCACACTGAGCGCAGGCAATTGCTTGTAGAGAGGAGACAAAGAGCAACTCCGGCCGCTCTGTCCCTACAGTTTTTTGTGCGTGTGAGTGCTTAGGGCTAATCACGTATGTAAAGCGCTGCAAATGTCTCTGAAGGTTTGTATTTCACCACTGCCTTGCCTTTATCCCCATTTCCTTGCTCATCCCTGCCGGCTCTGTCCCTGGGCTGCAAGGGGGAAGCCTGGCTTTTTATCCTCTGTGTACGCACTGCAAACCGCAGTGGGGTCTGAATCTTGATTAGGGCCCCTGGCAACTATCGCATACCATGTAAAAAAATCATAATTTAACACTACAGCCCCTAGTCTCTCGGCTGGGATGCGGGTTCCAAGCCGGGGGTATTTATTCAGCCAGAGATGAGGCGCAGGGCTGTTTTATTCCCAGCTCTCACAGCAGCCCGCTGGGCGGCCTCAGGCAAATGGCTCTGTCATCTTCCCATCCGTAAACAGGGTACCCACCTCTTGCTCTTCGGGAGTGGCTGAGCTGCTTCTGCTGCTCTGGAAGGGGATTTGGAGAGGGCTGGCTAGCAGCCAGCTGGCGGCCGGTGGACCACGGCTTGCGGCCACCATGGTGCTCTGCCTGTGCCCCCGGCCCCGCTCGCCTCCCCCCTTTGCCTGTGAGCACCCCTCAGGTGGCTGCCACGTCTGAAAAAGGAGGGGGGGAAAAAAAACAAACCCTTTTAAATAGACTTTTGCATTTGCGCCCCAAATGACAGCCACAGGCTAGGCCTGGTTCTCCTCTAAGCGCTGTGGTCAGGGACCCCGGCACCGGCCATGCCGGTGCGTGGCCACCTCTGGGACTGGGACGCTGGAGCCCCCGGCATGGCCAGCACCGGGGTGAGGGGCCACGCACGGGTGTAGGAGAAGGGTGGGAGAGAGGGGACAGCCGTGTCCCCGGGGAGGCAGGGGAGCGTGAGAGGCCAGCGCAGGGCGGCGCGGCCGCTCCCCCCGTCGGGGCGGGTTCGGGCAGGCCAGGTGAGGCGGTCCCCGGCTCTGCCTCTCCCTCCTTCCGCAGCCTCCTGGCCGGCCGGCGCTGCAGGGTGCCGGCAGCATGGCGGAGTCCCAGGTGCTCCTGCTGGACGAGTCGCACGTCAACGAGAAGGTGACGGAGACCCAGGCCCGCTTCTACTACAGCGAGGAGCAGCGCCGGGCCCTGGAGGCGCTGGTGACCCGGGGCGAGGCGGCCTACCGGGAGGCGCTGAGGAAGGAGCAGCTCCGCGACTTTCTCTCCAGCCGGGAGCTGCAGGCCCTGCGGGGCGGCTGGCGGGGCTACGACGACCCCCGGGAGGGCGGCAAGGTGGCACGGGGGCCCGGCGGCGAGACCCTTTCTCTGGCCTACTGGCCCGAGTGCTCGGACACGGAGGTGCCCCCATTGGACTTGGGCTGGACCGACAAGACTTTCTACCGGGGCATCAGCCGGGTGGCTCTCTTCACGCACCCCCGCAAGGAGGAGAGTGCGCCCCACCTGAAGGAGGTGGTGCGGGAGATGATCCAGCAGGCGCAGAAGGTAGGGCCCGGCCGCCACGCGAAGCAGGGGCCCTCGACCGGCCCACCCTTGCCCACCTTCACGCCCTGGCTGAGGGTGCTCGGGCGGAGGGCCTGGCTGGACGGGTGCGTGGGGTGGAAGGGAGGCGAGAGCCCACCATGGCCGGGCTTTCCTCGCTGGCCGCTGCCAAAGCGTGAGGACGCGTTGGCCCTCCAGCTGGTCGGGGTCCACCACGCAGGGTTTCCCTTGCGGTTTGTTGCCGGTCTCGTTATGGTTTGCCCAAGCCGATGGCCAGGATGGGGCTAAACCCTGGCACCCCACCCCCCCTAAATTGGGGTTTTGTACCCATGTTTTGCTTTTCATGATTCACTGGCTGAGGGGAAGACAGGTCATGATGCTGTGCCAGCCACCCCTCCTGTACGTGCAAGTATCCCTAGTTAAACACAGGGCAGCAAGTTTGTTTGTGGGGAGGTGTTTTTCAGGGTTTATTTTTTGTGGTCTCAACACCATCCAGCAGCCAGAGTCCAGACAATAGGCAGCTGCTCCTCCTATTTATCTTTGGCTGGAAAGGACTGTCAGTGGTGACAGGGCACATCTGGCAAGAAAACAAACCAGCCGTGACGCTACAAGAGCTTGCATTGAATAGGTGGGAGGCAACGACCAGGTTGTTCTATGTCTGGGTGAAGTTTCCAGGGCAGACCACCCAGGAAATGATCCCCTTCAGAGCTGACATTTCCCCTGAGGAAAGGGAATAACAGCGTAAGACTCTTCATTCCTGCTCTTAGTTTTGTTACTTTCTGTTTTTTCAGCTTTCTAATTAAGCAGTTATTTCCTCCTCCACCTGCTCCCCCCCCAGCACACACTATACACACACCCTTTGCAGACTTGTTAAAACCACATCTGCTGGGAAACACAAAAAACTTTCCAGAGAGGCATTAATCCAGCGGGTGATCTCCTCAACTCCCTGCTCGCAGAAATACGTGCGCACCCCGTAATCCTGTTCAGCCACTGGTGTGATCAGTCGTTCAGAAGAGCCAGAAGCTGTTAAAATGCTTACACTCCGATTTAGTGCAACTTCACATCCTCTTTGCACTGCTGCAAATGCTTCTACAGACTGCAAGGACTAGGAAACTTTGCTCTTTTTGATAGCTGTGCCTGGCACCTAAAAGCAATTAATTCCCTTGTAGATTTTTATTTTTTCACGGACTGGACGAACTGTGCCCCTCCCAGCCCAAAGGTGGTTTCATGTTTAACAGCCATTTAAGTGTTTAATGGTCCTTTTCGTAGATAACTATGCCTACTGTGTTCAGCTGAGCTGGCCCTGGCAAAAAAAATCTCCAGGTAGCAGCTTTTTATTCAGCAGATGAGAGAAGGTTTGGGGTTTTTTTTTTGGGAGGGCGCGGGGGGTGTGTGTGTGTGTGTCTAAACAGATACTAGTAATATGTGGCACATGTCTGTGGGTGGCTTATCATCAGTGTTTTACAAACATATGTTAATTAAGCTACCTTGCCACAATGAGATTGGCAAGTTAATGCTTGCCAATCTGTAAATACCTGTGAAGAGGTAGGCACACCTATGGGCCCTATAGATAAGTTGGTATCCATAGGATAGGTAGAGGAATGGGGAAAACCTCTGGCAGGGCTAGACACTCATGCTCTGACTTGCTGTATGTGGGAACGCTCCTGGGTAATCTTGACAGATCACCGGTTGCGGCAGGGGTTTGAGAAGATTAACATAGTAGCAGTAGGGTTGCCCACCTCACATTTTGCTGGCTTGGAAGTGCCATCGGCATCCCCTTTTCATGTAGGACTGCAGTTTTCATGGGTTCAGTCCACAGCCTTGCAAAGACGCCTGAACTGAACCAGGGCCCCAAAGCCTGGAGGTAACCATCCTTCATGTTGCAAGGCCAGTACTAACAATTAATGGTTTGTCCAGAATGTGGTGTAATTTGTGCAGACTCATTGCAAATGGAGGGGATGGAAAGAAAACAAGTTCATACATCTGCTATCTGTTCTTGATCAATTCCCTACGTGGATGTTCTTACTTCAAGTGAATATTATCTGGCATCCTTGCTCCTAAATAACTACATCCATACCACAGTGCGTGGAGGGGAGAAGCAGCATAACAGGCCTGAATTAATGCATGAACTCTTCATGCCTTTAATTATAATCTGTCAGTATATGAAGTTGTTCAGGAATAAAGTGGCACAAGTTCACTGTATTTTAATTTTCAGAGGTTCTAGTAACATTCCCTGCATCTTGCTGCTTTGTGCTGGGAAGTCAGAACCAAGGCAGGACCTGAAATCCAGTTCTGCCTAGCAGAAGTTATCGAGGGACTTACTATTAGTTTATAGTGTAGCTCCACAACAGTTCACCTGTATCAGGAACCTACCTGTTAATGATGAGCATAAACACAATGTCAGCTCTTTTTTTATTTTTTCTAACAAAGAAAAGCTTGTGTTGACAGAAGGAACCTGACTGAGCAGATGTGTTGGTTGTTGTTGGCTGTGCAAGCAGAGACTCAGCAAACACAGTAGGGGACATTTACTGTGGCATCACTTTGCCAAAAGCAATTTGTTCAAGGGTATTTTTCAAAGGAAAGAGGTATCTGGTGAGAATTATTCCCCCTTCCACAGAGGTCTCCTGCAACTTGAGCTGCACCTCTTCTAAACATCAACTGAAGAAATTCCTACTGTTTGATCCAGTCTTCAGCTCCATTCACACGTGTACATGCTGTCCCCCGCACAGCTTGGCTCATCACTCTGACCCCAGCACCTGGGAAGTTAAAATTTAGAGACCTATATTCCCAGCATATGGTCACCATGACAGCTCTGACCTGGCAAGCCGATGTTTCCTAGCGGGACTAGGAAAACAGTAGTTTCCTTGGTTCATAGCCTCCAAAATTTGGGGAGAATAACTCTTTCAGGCAGAAAAGTGAATTGCTATTTCTAATCGTGTAAAAGATACAGAAAGGGAGAGAAAGACAAAACATATAACATCAGCATTAAAGTTGCCCATAACCTTGGTTTTGTTGTTACTCATCCTATGAATGTTCAGGCTTGTCTGTCACGTCAGTGCAACCTTTTGTTTTTATGTAAAATCTATGCCTGGAAAGAGGGATTAGTTTAATACTAGAAAAAATGTACATGTGAAAGAGGGAACAATCATTTTGCCTCCAAATCTTGAACACACTCCAGTCCCTTCCTGACAAATATGAGGTGTTTATGTTTGGGTTCCATGAGACATTCCTTGGGAAGCCAGCCCTGAGAGCAGACTTCTCACAGGGAATTGGGAAAAAAGGAAAATAAAATTCTTGTTGTCTGCACTATATACCATGGCTGAGGATTCAGGCTCTGATTCCTCTGCACATTCATTCTTCCATTACTCACCTTCTGATTAAGTGTTAGATCTGTGTTTTTCACTCTTCTTTTTCAATCTATTTTCAGTGTTCGTCTTTGTCTAAGTGGATCCTTACAGAGGCAATGGAGGTTTCACAATACAGAGGAAAAACTAGGTATTTGGCTTTGGCATTCCTCAGGCTGCTGAAATAAGCCATCTTCCCCTAGAAGAAGAACTCTCGAAGGCATTTATTAAGTTCCTTTCGAACTGCAGCAGGAGCCGTGCCAGAAAATTACAGGATTATTGGTAGTGCTTGGGCATGTACACCCCTGTACTTTTGTCTCCCCTATATCCTCCTCCATATTCTGGTATCAGTGCTGTCCTTCATTTTGCACCAGTGTGATGGGCGACGCTTTCAGTTCCTACTATTTTATTCAGTTGTCTGTCTACTGTCTTCTTGTTTCCAGATTATTGCAGTGGTCATGGATGTATTTACAGACCGGGACATCTTCCGCGATATTGTTGATGCAGCATATAAGCGCTGGATCCCAGTCTATATAATCCTAGATGAGGAGGGTGTGAAGCTCTTCCTGGAAATGTGCAGATGCCTTGACCTCAGTGACTTGCAGATCCGGGTAAGATATTCAATACCAAACCATTACCTCCTGCAGGTCTGTGGCCTTTTTCAGTTGTAATGAATCTTGGAACTCACTTGGCCAGGCCAACACATCTTCCTCCCTACAAATCATGTCACAGCACTTAGACAGGGGTTGATGGAACATAGAGGGATAAGACAGTGGCTTGCTAATACAAAAGGAAAGAGAAAGGAAAGATTTGGATTTTTTGCCTTTCACCTGAGACAGGGGTCTATGTAGTTTCTTGGCTCTTGTTGCCTAAAAATTCCTGTTTGGGAAGAAAACTGTCTGAGGAAATTCCTGTGGGTCTCCTACGCAAGGATTCAAACTAAAGTCCAGAATAGCTCTTTGAGCTGTTGGCTACATGGATCCCAGTTATAGGACACATATACTCTGTGAAATCAAGACTTTCCTGTCCAGCAGTGATCATCTGGGAGTGACTGAGCTTGTAGTCTTTCTTTGCCTGAGAGCACAAGGGACTGCTCCCCAGTTCCATATCAGAGTATGCCTTCATATAGCGCATGCAGCACAGCAGAGTAGTCAGCCTCACTTGGCTGGCAGAAGCAGCCTCAGTAGGGTCTCATTCCATTACACACAGACTAAATCCTCTGTGTGTTTATAGTTTGTATTGTATTCCTTGCTTTTTTCATGTTTTTTAGTCACTGTCACTACTGCAGACTTGTTCCAAATACTGAAAAAGTTGCTAGGTTGGAAACAACCTATGGGATGCAAGACTCGCCCCTCTTGTGACCCAACTGTTCTTCTGAGCAGTGAAAAAAAATAAAAAAGTGCCTGTTTGCCTGGAGGAAGGGAAAAAAAAAAAAAAACAAAACCAAAACCAAAACCCACCCAAAACTCAAAAAGCTCCGAAGGTTTTAGAGGCTCATTTTAACCATTTTAGGAGAACCATCTTAACTCTGGATGAAAATGACTTGCATATATCTGTACAGTGCTCCTGTGAACTACCACTCTGCTCTGAGTTTCTGGACTTCTTCATCAAAAAAGACATCCAGCCGAGCAGTTTTCTCATCTTTCTCCAAAACAGAGATGGAAGTTTCTTTCCTTTGGTGTCTTTGAAAGCAAGACACAGCCATCATTATAATAGACGTGTTTCAAGCTTCACAGGTATTCTGTGGCCTCAGCTCAAGTCTCTTTGGTACAAAACTGTGAAATCACAGCAGTAGTTCCATTTGCTCCAGTACCTGTTTTTCAGTACTTTTCTTACCATGTCATCATGTGCAGGAAAGGTGACTTCAGTACTGCATATTTTAACTCCTGGATACAGTGAATGAAAAGATGCCCTGGTGTTTTAGAAAAAGTTGCAATGCTATTGGAGAGGTGAGTTGCTTTTTGTCCACCTTCTCCGTTCTTAAACAGTAAGCGGTCCCCTTCTGCTTTTCCTCTTACCACATAGGTATCTACACAGACTTTACACTCCAAAACCAATCATCACAGTGGCATTCTACAGTAGTGACTAGGTCATGCAACAGCCTAGTTGCGTTACAAGGTCACCTTTCCCAAAGAGGCAGAGTTCGAATTGATGCCATCAAAGGCAGGAGAAAACTCCTCTGTGGCCCTTCTGCCCTTCCCTTCTTTCACAGCAGCCCTTGTAAATACAAGCTGAGCTGAAGGAGGTCCATTGAGAAGAACTTTTAACGTCTTTCTTTTACCCAGTTGTGCACTATTCTGCAGAGCTCCAGCCCACAGAGTGCTGTCCTTCAACTTTTTCCCCTGTTTTTTCCCAGCCATCTCATACTGTGTCTTAAATTCCCCTTAAGGGTGTTTTATTCCTTTTCCAGTATGGCTAAGGCTTTAGTTGATCTTGTTAAAGTCAATGCAGTTTATTCCTGTCTATGGTACTATGGAACGACTGGGAAGAGTCTTCCTGTAAGGGGAAACGGGTCATTTGCCTCTCAAGGAAGGTGGCCTCTTAGTATCCTGCCTAAGGCTGCAAGGCTGCCTTGGATGTATCTGTGCTGCTTCTTGGGTCAGTATGACAGAAATAATCATATAGTGATTCCCCCGACCCCAGACTTTAGATACCCAAGGAGTCTCAAGCAAGGTTTAGTCTTCCCTTGGAGAACTGCCCCCGCCCCCACCTCATTGATCTAATGTGTCTAGGGTTGTTTTTAACTTTTAGTGCTGAAGACCCAGATTTAAAACAAGAAAGCAAGCTGGTCCTCCGGTCTTGTTCAGGCAGAATCATTGTGTCCCCATTGCTTGATCACAGAGGATGTTGGAATTGCTGAGGAAGAACAAGAAACTCTAGTGCAGTTAACTCTATCATTCACCCATTTCTTACTTATGATATGTCTTCCTCTTGACATCTGCTTTGATGTCTGAGTTTGTTCTACAGATTTTTAGCAACAAAATTCTCTCCTTCCACCATCTTTTTATGTAACCATTTTGCTTGCTTCTAAAATATTTTCACCAGTGGGCCACAGTTTATCAGCAAAGGAATTGCATACTCTTCCCTTCTGCCCTTCTCACATTTCCTTTGGAGTGCTTCTGCAAGATTTACAGGATGGCTTATTCTCAGAAAGTTGCGGCAATTTGGGATGTACCTTCAAGGTTTAGAGGCAAGTTCTGATCCCAGGGAAAGACAGAGAGAGATGACACACTACCATGGGCTGTCATTGCTGCAGGCTCAAGATGCTTATTCTGTCTTCTGTCATCACCAGATGCTCAGATTGTTCTGTGGTTCCTGCCCTTTTGTTTCCATTGCCCTGTTCATCCAATGCAGAGTGAATACTTCAACAGTCCTAATACAGGGAGGTCTACTGTTAACGCTGGATTTTGCCCTTTGTCTACATACAGTGCTGGGCGTTTTCACAAAATTCCTGGCTATGGTATCATTTTGAGAGGGCAAGGTATCATGATCTGCTGGCAGTCTCACAGGAGGAAAACTGCTGTAGGAAGACAGTATCTCACTCTGCAAAGACAAAACGTTCTTTACTGACTCCAAGCATGAAAAGAGAAAAACTCAATTTTTGTCTGAAGGCCAGAGATCACTAGAAATGCATTTAAATGCAACGATCGGCACATTCATCCCGGGATGTTAGTAAGAGTGTGCCTTGTGTGTATGAGTCATACGGCTTCCTGAGCCTACAGGACATGGTTTGCCAGACTTCTGTTATGTTTGACACCAAGAGTGTTCTTCGGAGAGCACAATGAATCAAATTTCTCATAGATATAAAATTTGTAGCCCCACAAAAGGTCCTCTTTTTATTGACCTGGGGGTGAGTGTTCTCACCAGTTTTTAGACAAGTTCTCTTCCTCCCCCTGCTTCTGCTAACCAAGACCCCAGTAGCAGACACTCCTGATCGAAGACAAGGAGTTCACCAAGAGCTCCAAGCAAGCCCAGGGAATGAGTTAGAAGTTCACCTTCATGTTAATTTTTACATTCGTTTTCCCCACATGTAAGGAATTCCTTCCCTCCCTCCAGGAATTCTTAAAAGTTTCTGCTTAAGAAATTTTTGAAGTTTCCTTTCAGTATTTCACGTCTCTACCTCCGAGCTTTCCTCATCCTACCTTGAGGGAGAAGACTAATGTAATGTGATGCAGTGCTGTTGGTTTTTTAATTATGTGTTAGAGAATTCTTCTAGGCTGCTTGTGACCTTTTGAAAATTGGGGCTTACAAGGCTCTTTTTTTGCAAATTGCCAAATAAATAATACTCAGTAATGACCTTGGCAGGCCAGGTTCAGCTAGCTGCATTCTGTCCTATTCTATTTGAATACCTGCAAATTTTACTATTTTTGCAACAAGCATAACTTTTCCAAAAACTGTTCAGGGCAAACATGTAGGATAATTCCACAATATTTCCCAGCATTACTTGGTAGCTGCTTCCAGATTGTGGCTGCTTATATGTCCCTGTGTAAGATAAGGACCTACCACCCGTCTCTCTGACCTAGAGATCTGATCATCAGAAATTAGAACCTTGCAGACCACCAATAAGAAAGATACCTCGTCTGTTGTTACTGTGGTCCTGTCCACATGAATCCCGTATCTCTCCTCCTCTTTCCATCTTCTGTGGAACCTCCTGTGCTCAGGTGAAGCAGTAGTACAACAAAACAGAGGACAAGAGCTACCTCAGCAGATGCTATTGACTGAAGGGATCTGATTTTTCCAGGGACAGCAGAAAGGGGATCTCTACATTGTGAAAAAAACACAGATGTAAAGGACTGTTGAGTCACTGTCATCTATCAGTTACTACTTTGGTCTGTTGCCTCTCCTTTATCTGTTTTAAATCTGTTATTTTATAGAAGTCATTCATGCCATCCATCTCAACTGGAAATAAAGATTCCTGCTTGCTTTGCAACATATATATTGGTTGTTCTAAGAGGGAAGGTATATACAGGATTCCCTGGTGGAAGTACTTGCAGTGCTTGCCTTTAGGATCTGTCTTGTGTATCCTGGCTACTCAACCCAGCCTGTGAGCACTGCTGCTCGGGTCTGTCAAGGGACAACTAAGTGTCAGTCACAACGCAACCTATTACTGACTTTCTAAACTGGGTCTAATTTAACTTTCTGTGGATTCAGGGTGAGCTTTAAAAATGCCTCACAATAAAACAAGAAAGACTGATTCCTTCACTGTTTGTATTAGGATGCTCTGTCAGGCTTGAGTGTTACCAGTCCATATTAAGTTGCTGCCAGGGAGACGTTAGTCACTGCTTGTGATGAGGAGTGGTGCAAGCCTGTGTAAAGGAAATGTGGAAATTTAACGCAGACTGCATCTTCCATAAGCCAGGATGTGACAAATCTTAAGGAGGCTTCTGCAAGAATACAGATCTGGAGGGGTCACTTCTCTCTGGTGACCTAACTGGTCCTCTACCCAAAATATTTGTTGCTACTGTAACATTAGTGCTCCCAAAAAATTGCTGCAATCTCACCTCATTTATATTTTTCTTTCCTCTTTTGTTGTTGTGTAGTCCTCAGTACATCAACCCAGGCCTGTTCCTCTTCTGTACAGCTTGATATATCAGTATACAAATGCTCCAAGATCCTTCAAGGCAGAAAACATTATACAAATAACCTGTTAAGTGACTCGATGTTTATATGACTTTGTGCTTGTTTTCTGCATTTCAAGATGTATTTATGCACTCCTGTGCCTACTTTGTTCAAGGAGGTTTATGTGTTCAGCTGTTTGGTTCTATCTCCTCTGTGCCTTTCTAAGTGTTATGTGGAGCTCAGTTACTGCAGAAATTCAAATGTGCTATCTTTCCACCAAAAGAAGGTGATATAACATACAAACACAATAAAATCCACATTGGTTACATTCTAAGAAACTTTCTGCTCACACAGGCTGGTACTTCTTGATTCACAAAGGTGCGTGACATGTCAGAGCTGTTGACTGATTTGAAGAACGGAGGTCCTTCTTGACACTTGCAGTCAATATTCCATGATTCGGCAAATCTCACATCCAACTTTACTCAGCAAGCAAAAAAATTATTTCAGGTGATCAGCCAGCCAGCTACAAATGTTATTCTAAGTACTGGAAAGGGCACCCTTTCTCCTGTGCTCTACCCAACCTGCATTCAGCATCCCACACATATGACTCACTGCTAGGCCTTGGGCAAGTCACTTCATCTTCTTCTCTCTCAGACTCCTCATCTTTAAAACAGGGTAATAATACTTTCAGCAGTGTTGGGAGCATTAATTAGCTAATGCCTACACAGGACTCCAGACAGATCAAGCAGAAGATGAATGCAAAATAGTAGTATCATCAGTTACTGTTAGTCAGAATTTGTACTGCCAGTGCTGTATTTTAGTGGGGAAAATAGGAAGAGGTTCAAAAGGTAAGAGATATATTCAGAAAACTGTTTTTTGAAAGAAATCTGCATTCTTTTAATCACTCGTTCTGCATGCTGATTTCTATAGCCTATCAATATTTAAGCTGTCAGTGAGGTTTGTAATAATAGGACTTAGGTCTTTGTGGGATCTGAGGCTGTGCTAGCATTAGCCAAATCCTCATGATTCTTCTGCTCTGCAGATGGGCGAAGAATGAGGCAAAGGTGAATTGACTTTCCCAGAACATCACAGGGAATAGTGTCAGAACTGTGATTATACTTGGGACTATCTGACTCCCAACCCTGGATTTATTACTCCAGATCACAATACCTTTTAGCTTTTCATTGTTACAGAATTCTTACAGAAACAGATGGTGGAATGAAGAAAATGGTCTAAATTTGTGTGTCAGACCAACAAGATAATTTGTTCTAAACTTACACTGACAGTCAATGCTTTTGGATTTTTGGTTTTTTTTTTTTCATGTTAGACAGTATGTATACCTGTTTGGCAATTCAGCCTCATGCAGCCAGGACCCATGAGTGGAATAACACTCAGTCCAATGTGCAAATACGTTCTTATAGTACGTGCAGGCACACATCTGTTATAGAAAATCATGTAACTTTAAATCTGTGTCTTCTCTGTCCGTGGTAGTGCTTTGTTTTATTACTTGTAGGTTTGCTGGCCAAAGGGTAAGAGACAGGAGGTTTGAGGAGAGGTATTATCTTTTTCTAACTACTTCTGCTTATTTCATGAAAGGTTTTTCCTTCCTCTTCAGAAATTCTTCTTTGCTGAAAGTAGAGACTCTTATCCTACTCCTTTTGTTCAAAGAAAGTGCTGTGTTTTTTCACTCTCTGTTGAACAGTGAGGAATATGGGTGGACACTAACTGTTTGGGGTTCTTAGCAAAATGATAAAGGTCAGGGTTCTCCTTTTGTTATAACAGACAGAAAACATCTATGTTTTGAGCAATAGAACTGTTTCCTCCTTTATTCTGTAATAATTAAATTCTCCAGTCTTCTAATTTGCCCAGTTTTGTCAAGTCATGTGTTGTTGGGATCAGAACACAAGCACAAAAAGAACCTAATATAGATCTGTCTCATACATTACCCTCCAAGTAACTGTGTCCTTTGCACTGCACAGGTGTTGCAAAGTTCCTTGGTTTTGTGGTCCTGCTAACAGAGTCTGGAGAAGAGCTCATGAGTGCTGTGGAATAGCGATCAGAATTCAGAGAGCACAGATGTGATTCAGAGCTTCCTCTGATTCATTCCCCTGAATTGGGCTGGACCTTCTGAGCTACAGCACAGGACTGGAGATGGAGGATTATTTGATTTTGAAAGCATTGTCTTGCAGTAGGCTAAGATGAATAGCTGAAGACAGCAGGCAGGGTTACAGAGATGCTGACCTATTGGACAGGGCTATAAACTGATGGAGGGGAGTAACTTGCATAGAGGGGATGACAACGGGTCTTATGCTTTCCTTTCTGCAGCCCTTCTGATTTCTGGTGGCTGATACAAAATGAGCTGTAGTCCCAGAAGTAGTGAGATAATATGAGTGACATGTTAAGACTTGGAGCTGACAATTATCTGATTCTCTGCCCTATTTATTGTGACATTTTCTCTTTTCACCTCCCTGTTAGAATATCCGCATACGTTCTGTGACAGGAGTTGGGTTCTACATGCCAGCAGGGAAGATCAGAGGCACACTGGCATCCCGATTCCTGATGGTGGATGGTGAAAAGGTGGCCACTGGATCATACAGGTGGGTCGCTCTTGCTTAACGCAAAGCAACATTCTTTGTATAAAGAATGGCTTGTGGCTTTGCTTGAGAATCTTATTCCCATGGCATTCCCTTTCTTATCCCAGCCTCTGTAATCTGTTTGGCATCTGTAGAAATTGGGGTGGGACGACAGAGAAGGTGGCATAGAGCACAAGCTGTTCCATGCTAGTGGACTGTTTCAGTGGGCTAGAGATAGTTCCACACTGCATCAGGTGGTGGCCTGCAAGGACTCCCCACCAGCCACTGTGCTCAGTTCTCTTTAGTGAGGTTTTCAGTCTGGAGACTCCTCCTGTTCATGCAGTGCTGCTTTTATAAAAGGGTAAACTGTCCTTCAGAGTTTTAGGGCCTTTTCCTCCAGATCTGGTCTGCATGCCTAATGAAGAACGATAATAAAAAGCTCCACGTATCTATCCTGACCCATCTTGGCAAGGACATACAGGCAAATGGTGCAATGCTACATATGCCCGTGTAGTGTCTTGGATATTGTTAGGTGGGCTGGGTCAAGTATGCACCCAAAAATCTAACGTTGGTTCTGTTTCCTACTCTTAGCTTCACATGGAGTTCATCTCACATTGACAGAAACATTCTGCTAGTCTTGACAGGACAGCACGTGGAGATGTTTGACGTTGAGTTTCGTGAACTCTATGCCATCTCAGAGGAAGTTAATTTCTACAAGGAGCTGGGTATTGCTAACCCCTTCCTTCTCGGAATTGGGAAGCCAGGCCTTCATTCCTCCACTGTGGCTCGGAAGTTCATTAACCCCAAGTATGGTTTAGTGGCAGGGGCAACCCGTGGTGATATGATGCTCTGGGCTTCACGACATAGGCAGGATAATCAGGGGAACATGGAAAAGGAGGAAACAAGTGAGTCAAAGAAACGGTTAAATCAGTTTCTGAATGACTTAGTCACATTGGAGCAAGAGTTCCCAGAAATTGATCCACCTCTGGAGAACTTGAACAAGCTGAATCGGAGCCCTCAGAAACTGTTCTCCCGGCTCCAGATGGACCTGAAAAATAAATCCAAATCTAGAGAGTCTATTCGTGATGTGAAGAAAGAAGACGCACAGGCCAATTCAAAGCAAGGAAAACGGTTTGCCAGTGGGCTTTTCAGTCGCAAGGCCAAACGGTCTCCAGGCTCAAGCATTGAGGCCAATTCTTTTGCCAGTGAAGGACATTCAGGGGAAGATCTTGGGAACATGAAACTGGAATATGAGCGGCTCAGCATTGGCCATGCCAGTGTTCGGAGCACTGAAGGCATCTCAGGTAAAACTGCTTCTACCAGCATACTCTGCTTATGTGTCCCTTAGTTCTGAGTTTGGTTGATTGGTGCAAACATACTCAACTTAGGCACCTGTGAGTAGATTCTGTTATTTCCTCTATATTAAAATGAGCGGGATCAAAGAAGAGTAGAAGTTGTATCAAATGGAGCATAATTCTGAAGGCAATTTAATGGCAGTCTTACTGTAAGGTTGGTACTTCTCATGTAAATGTTTTCTGATACTTCTCAGCAAGCGGGTATGGGGCAAATGGAGAGAAAGGTGACTGTCTCCTTGTGCAAAACAAGTTGCCTGTGCAGTTCTTGGTGTACTGCCCTAATAGCAGTATGTTCAGTGTTGTAGTGGGTAGCATGGTGCGGACAGATTTCCAGTGTAACCTCTCCTTTCCTCATTTGGGTTTCGTCAGGTGTGTTTACTGTGACAAGGTTACTGGTGGAGAAGGGTGGAAAATGTGTTTATGTTGAGGTGAGGGGACAAGGAGTGGAGGAGAGGGTGGAATTTTTTTTATTTTTTCTTTTTTGCCCCTTTATCGCCTTCTGAAATGGGGAAGGTGGTCATGGAAATAGAAGCTATGGAGAAATACTAGATCTCAGCTTTTCTTTCTTTGCTAACACGATTGATATTTTCACCAAGTCATTCCAGGGCTTCATCTGGTTGAAGACACAAATGATAAAGATTTCTCCCAGTTTATGGGTTCATAGCTAACTTTCCAATGTTGTAGATGTTTTGTCAGATTGAAGTAAATCTATGGACTATTCAGCCTGGTTGTCTTCCTCTCTCTGGGTGTCAATACATCCTGCGCCAGCAGGAAAATAAACTAGTTCAAGGGAGAAAATTTCTCCTCAACTTATCTGGCCAGAGACCATTCTGTGCTCTGATGAATGCGAAATGCAGGCCTAGAGAGACTGAATTCCCTTGAGACTGCCATGATGTGAAATGGAAAGACATTCTCCTGAGACCAAAAAAGAAAAGCAAGGTATTGGCAAGGTCAACAACAGCGATTGATTAGGTTCTTAGAAATACTTCTGGCTGAACAGACAGACTCAAAAATGCCAAATGAATACAAGAGAGAGGAACTGTAAGAAGGCATGGATGGTTTATTTAAGACTATAGTAGACCCATTTTAGGATGTGCGTTTGGCATTTGGGGAGGCAGAAGTAAACCCTGGCCTACAGAGGGCCTCTCTCCAAATCACTTTACGTCTTGAGCACAGACAGTATATGCTTCTGGGCCCCATTCCTCAGAGACAGGAAAAACAAAATCGGTGAAGACCTATGGGGAGATGTATGGGCATTGCCTCTCAGAGGAATGGACCTGAGGGCTTGCACTACCCTCTAGTGACAGAAGTAGAGAATTGTGTAATCTCTGATTTGTCAGCACTTTACAATATCAGAGATTTCCTACCTTTCTCACTGTCAGCTGTTTCAAAGCAGATAGCCCACCATTCCCGCAATGTCATGATGAAATTAGGCCCAGAGTAAGGCATGAACGAGATTGATGTCTCCAGTTGAACAGTGGGGCGCTGCACCCTTCTGGGGCATTGCACAGTTAAGGCAGGAGGGATGTCCCTGTTCCTTTTAACACAGCGGATCTGTGCCAGACAGTCTGATGCTTGGTCTGGACCATTTCCACAAAGACACTATCATGCTATTATGTTCAAGTTTTATTTATTGCTACTGCTACTTCCTGAGGGCTGCCACCTCTTTCAATAAAGGGGAAGGAAGAATTGAGAACAGGTGCAGGGAAAGCACAGAGGTCCAGCACACCAGACTTCCCGCTGTGCTCTTCCTGACCTGATAAGTTTTTCCAAGGAGTCCATGCAAGTATTTTTTTGTTTTATGCAAACTGAGAATGCCTGTTCATGGCAGCAATGGGAGACTCCACAGCTTTTGAAGTATGGTGTAAGTAGACTTAGGTCATCCAGTGTTGTAAAAGGCTGGAGGAAGATCACTGCTTGTGTGTTGCTTTTGAATTGAATCACTGTTCTTGAGAGAAAGCTCCTCTAGTCTAGTGGTCCCAAAGTGGCATGTGAACAGAGATGGCGGAGGGCACACTAGAAAGATGGAGACTCCCGACAAAGAGGGAAAAAAAAGAGTTATCACGGAGGATCGTGCAGCTACTTGATCAGTGGGACATGCTTCATTAGGATTTAATAAAAAATTCGTGAACGTGGGCATAGAATAGCGTTCCAGCTTCAAGATAAAAATAGGAGGTGCTTTGTTGTTGGGTAACTGTAGGACTGAGTTAGTTTTGAAAGTTTAAGCTGTCTTTGAGCAGGTCTAGTAAAAACTGATGCTGTGATACTCTGGGTGACAGAAGGGAGGTAAGAAGTGGAAATGAGGGAGGGAGAAGGTGCTTGGTATGCAGGCAGGTTAGGATGCAATTATTCAGAGCTTCACAGTTTGAAATAGCTGCCCTTACCTTTTGTAAAGATTAAACAGCACACTTAAGCCCTGTGGGCCTGCCTGTGCACACATCCTCCAAAGTCACTATTAATTCTGTAGTACCACAGAGACACATCCCATCTTGCAAATGCATAGAGGGACCAGATCCACACCCCGAGTAGCTCATAGAGTAATTGAAAGACATTATTCAAGCAGGTTAGAGGTCAGGTTTAGTCTTGTAGGAGCAAATGGTGATGAAGAGAATCCGAACTGGGAAGGGAAGTGATGAAAGTGTGTTCTGTGACAGAGTCTGAAAATCTGTCAGGGTATTTACATGCTAGAAAAGGATAGCTAAAAGTCAGATAGCTACATTGGGAGTCTGGAAAATACAAGGGCTTCAAATAGTAATGTCCCAAACTAAGTGTCCAAATTAACATCCTGAGGTGTTGTCCTAGCACACTGCACAGAGACTGTGCTTTGTCTTACAAGGCTTTCTTAAACCACATCATCAAATTGACACAAGTCTTGAATATCACTGTTGCCTGCTTAGGAACACAACAGCAGCGGCTCTGAACCTGACCAGAATCTTGTTAATTTTAAGCTGCTGCTGGGCAGACTGGGATCAGCAAAGACACTGACGTCTGTGTACAGTTTCTGGGAAATACTGCAAGGGTTTGAAAACTGTATGCCTTTGGAAGGCGCTGGCGGTTTGTTTTGTTTTCTCCCCTGCAAGAAGCAAAGGGGGCTTGTTCAGAAGGGTCTGCTATCCGGAGTTGCTCCATACATTGGCCTTCGCTCCTCATGAGTGTTGGCTGCAGAACACATATACTTAATAGCAGGATTTTGTGTTTCAATTTTGGGTGCTTCTTGCAACAAGAATGGGGCACTGCAATACCACAGAAATAGCTGCTTGGTTATCACCAGGGTTTTTCAGCTGAAGTGGGATCATGGATGGGTGGTAACTGGAATTTTCAGCCTCTTTTCTAAAGAGAAAGAGAGGAATGTTGTTGGGTGCATACAAGGAGGGTATGCTTCTGCTCTTACTGTAGCAGGCTCTTTAGAGAAAGGTCAGAAGACAAGAGTAGAAAGTGAGAAGAATAAAGGAGCTGGGAGTTGAGATTAAGCAGAGGAGAACAGACACTTTTGAAAGTAAACATGAGGGTCTTGAATGTGATACAGTCAGGGAGGGGAACAGGGGTGGTGAGGAGACAGCGGTAATGATAACTGAGTAGTGACATACAGAATGGGTCAAAAGGGGGACAGGAGGTAGGATGAAATGCCATGGGGAGATGTGGGGAGGAGGCAATAGCATACAGAGCAGCCACAAAAGTGAGGGCAGGTTGCAGTGCAGCCTCCCACGTGGATATCAAGAAGCTGCAGTGTGAAAGAGGGTGGAGAAAAGGAGGGGGAGAGGAGAGAGCTCTTCTCTTCCCCATCACCTACAGATGAGGAAGACATTGATCAAATACCCACAAGCAAGAGAGTGACATGAAAAATTATTCATTTGAAGCCCAGTTCAGAGGCAGTGCCTGGGCTGAAAGCTCCCTTCATCTTAGCAAGGTTGAGACTTCTCAGTAGCATGTCATTATGACCTGTGCCAGTTTTCTCTCCCCATTCTCACCCTGTACTGGCCACTGGCTCCAACTGCTTGGGAGATGCACATATATTTTTCTTCTGTACAAATATGTGAGTGGGGTCTGTCCTTGTTCAGAGTGACTGCAGCCACATGGCAGCCCCTCTCAGTACGTACTGCCCTGGGCTATAGGTCACGTAAGCCTTGCTGAGCTCAGAGCACAGCAGAGTTCCCTTACTTGCAAAAGCCTCTGCAAACACACTTCAGTACAGTGCTTGAAAAAAATATGCTGGGGCATCCAGACCAACAGTTGGCTGTAATGAAGGAGATCAGACAGCAGAGCAAGCATTGAAGAGTACAGATACTGGGAGCAGAAGGAATCCATAGAGCGAGCAATGAAAAAAACTAAGATGACAAAAAATTGGGGCAGCATACTGTGCTAGTTAAGTGAGAGACCCTGAGGCCTCTGGATTTGTTTTGCAAAGGAAATGGTGGAAATACTGGCACTTGAGATGTTTAAAATGGGATGTGAAAAAACCTCTACTGAGAATGTGTGCGGGGATCAATTGTGTGAGATGTCCTGACTTTTTTTTTTTTTCATCCCTCACTCTTTGGAAAACCTCCCACCCAAGTCACGGCCAGACTGTTTTTCAGTGCCAGCTGGGACCCTGAGAATACCACTGAAGCTGGCCTGGGTACAGGCCAAAGCCTGGAAATACTTCTCCGGTGGTTTTCTCCACACTATACTCTGAATTTGCTCTTATTTTAATGTCTTCATTTCACAGCAGTAGGAAATAAAACCACAAGGGAGTGCACAGTAATGTAGGTCTAACACAAGGTGTATAGTAAATAACAAGAGAGGATCGAAGCATGAGTCCAAACTTTATCCAGGTCTTATTTACTTAACTTTAACATTACTTTTAACTTCTTTTCATTCCAGGTAACCTGGGTCCAAACTCCACTACGAGCGATAAAAACAAACAATCTGCCTGTGTGTTATCTTGATTGGGAGGGATTGTCTGGAGAACTGAAGACTGACCAAGCTGGAACAGTAACCTCTTGATTGATTTTGAACCTACATCCATGTCCTCACGCAGTGGCCTGTCAAGCCACTGCGCGGCCCCGGATGCACCTGGCACCCCCAGCTAAAGCACATTTACTGGGTGAAGCGTAGACTTTGGATGGTTGGTCCCTTAAAGAAGGGTTAGTGATGAATGTATTAGTCCATATGTCTGTGTGCACACATATTTTATACATAAAAACAACTGTGATGAGTGGTCTCAGAGCTCGCTCTGTGTCCAGAAAAATGCAGGAGATTTTCTGACTTACTTGTGCTGCTACTTCAGTCTGTCTAGCTACAGGCTCAGAATCACTGTGTTGCGTTGTTTACTCTACTGCACTGCAGAAATGTATTGGTCTGACTGGCTGGAAGGCTAAATCCAATCGCAGTGGCAAATTCTCGGTGAAATAAGGATGTTTACAGAGAGCGTAGCAATCCTTTGTCCACAAGGAGCCTTCCTGTAGATTCCTGTTGTCGCTTATCCACACAGAAATGAGTGATCAGGAAGAAGGGTTTAGCTAGCAGAGGCCAACAGATTAGTATCTTAACTGTTTCATGTCATAAATATAGCAATCGAACAAAGTGATTTAGCATGAATGTAGGAAAGAGAAAAAATTGAATATAGGGGGATGTTTAACCTGCAGTTGAGACTGGGTCAGGAGAAATGCCTTAAAAGGGGGACTGGGCAGGATCTGAGAGCAATAATGCAGCCTTCAGTGCCTGTTACAAAATCCTGTTAGTTGCTAATTCACCAATACTATGTACCATTCATGGAAACTGAATGATTAAGGAGAACATCTTTGAGGGTTGAAAGAGGAAGCATACAAGCTTTTCAAATGTTCCTTTTTTTTTTTTTTTTTTAAGTTAACCTTTCCAAACTCTAAATCATGCCAAAATCGAGAGCTTTGATCCATAAGAAGCTCTGCATGCAATCGTACCAAAGACCATCTAATCTGCTATCCTGTCTCTGAGGATAGCCAGTAACAGGTGATCACAGAAGCATAAAATATAAAGCTTATATACAGAGGTCTTTCTCTGACACTGTTCCAGCAGTCTATGAAGTTTCTGAACTGGCAGTTCCTTCTGGGCCTGGCCTTAATGAATGCATTTAGTCCCTTTTTAAAAATCCTTTTCTACTTTTGGCATCCACGGTGTTCTGTAGCAATGAACCCTGAGTTCATTGTGTGGTATGAAAACGAACTCTTTTCAGGCTGTTTTAATGGTTTTCTTGATGATTTCATTGAGTGACCCTAATTCTTACACTGTCAGATGTCATGATGACCACCTCTATTCCTTGTCTCCTTGCCACTTGTGATTTTACAGACCTATATCATACATGTCCTCAGCCACCACTTTTTCCAAGTTGCAGATTCATGGTATCCGTAGCTATTCATTATGTGTGACCTGTTTGACACTTCTGTCCTCTTGTTCACTGGCCCTTTTCCAGTTCTACCCACTAACAGAGAAGCGGGTTGTTTTTATTTCTTTAGTGTGTGGATTGATGTTTCACTCTGCTTTCTTGCCATCTAAATTACATACTCTGCTGTCATAAATAAGCCCTCTTGTGATACCTAAGAAAAATAAATCCTAATTGTAAGTAGACACGTGAAAACTAACAAACCTACTTGCCAAAAAACTATTCAGACATCAGAAAAACACAGGTTTAGTTTTCTTTCTTTTTGTTTAGAGAAACCATTTGGGTTTTTCACTGCACAAGGAATTCACAGCAAAGGCAACTGCTGTGCTCCTAACACAGAACAAGCTGTTCCAAAGATTCTTCTAGGTGCTGGGTTGCAGTAATGGTTGTTACACAGCTGCCTGTAGCTGATGATGAAATATGATTGATTGATTGATTGATTAACTGCCTTTCCTGGAAGTGTATTTAACTTGAATGGCAAGCAGGTCTGCT
The DNA here is from genome assembly GCA_013397275.1 of Burhinus bistriatus. Lineage (NCBI taxonomy): Eukaryota > Metazoa > Chordata > Aves > Charadriiformes > Burhinidae > Burhinus > Burhinus bistriatus. The sequence continues at coordinate 238,064 of VYXH01010486.1, forward strand.
TTACTCTTGAGTTTACCCTGCAGAATGTCTTAAGATCGTAAAATACCAAAGGTATTGTGCCCTCTGTTAAACATACTCATCCTCACTCAGTGGGTTAAATGCTTGCTACTTTATATAGCTATTCTATATAGCCTTCTGGGAACAAGCTGTAGTTTTACAGCTGGGTCTGTCAGCTCCTATTATCAGCAGTGTTTTATAAAATTGTTCCTGGTAATGGCAGAAAAGAGGTGTTCGAAATGACACCATCACTTGGACGTAGAAGTAACTTAATACATGAGTTAACCTGTTGGTTTCAGATGTACTGCTCCTGTGCCAAAAACTGCTTGCTGTATGTTTATAGGATTGTCTAAAATGGCTTGATTTTGCCATACTGCCGTTATTCTCCAGACATTTGTGAGATTTTTTTTCCTCTCCTTGTATTTATTTCACTTTGTTAGCAGAGATCAGAGATAAATTTATCAGGCCAACATTGTTCCATTTTTTGTTCTGATAAGAACATTGTCATCTGGTGCTTCCTTGTTCTCCCAGACTTTTAAAATATTTATTTATTTTTTAATTGTGCAATAGGTTAATTAACTAATTAGTACCATGTTGATATATATGGTCAGGTTTTCCAGGAAGTCCTCTATCTCTTTGTTTTTATGTCTTTGTTGCTTCATCTTGGGTGGAGTGACTTCACAAATAGTCCGAGAGGCTGATCTCACTTGTCCTTCCTTTCCTTCTGTGCTTGCTTAACATGCTTTACTTTCCCTTTCCTATGACGGATGTGAGAGCACTTTTCTTTAACCTTGTCAACTAACAAGATCTCCCTTCCAGTGAGAGTCTCATCTGTTGTTTGCCTTCTGTTTTGTTGCCACACCAGTTCCTGAAAGGTAGTGTTCACGTGTTTTTTTAATTCCTTTCCCTGTCACAGAAGTCGAGTCTCATGCCTTGACTCCAGGGGCTAGTAGAATTCCTTAGGCTTACCAAGCACTGTTTAATTACTTAATTTGAGAGAGCAAACTTGCTTTCTTGCATGATATGAATCTGCTCCTTAAACTCAGTGTGACTCTTTGGAGATGCATGCAGCCTTGCTGATCCAGAGTGGATGTTTCAGACTGTGGTGGAACTTGTTCTTCCCTGAAGATAAGATCAGCCGAACTTGGACTATTTGGCTGCTCCTATGGCAACACATTTGAGTCTGGGTGAGGTGACCACATTTATTTTGACTAGTTTTGCTAATTGTGGTTCTTGATGAGTGCTAGAAACCTGAGGCTGTGACCTGTAAAATGAATCTCTATCGCTCTCCAGATAAAATGTGGTTGATAGTGCTGGGGGGCAGAGGGGCAAGGAGCAGTGGTTATGAATTCGCTGGAAGTCTGCTAGCGGAGGCTGAAGGTACAGCAGTACCTACAGCAGTCTTCAAATAAGCAATCATTTGCTCCTTGCCCAAGATGCCACCTCTTGCAACCAAGTCACTAACCTCCCAAGGGGGCAGGAAGGATGGGAGACATTTGTTGTTCTGTTGCTATTTTAAAGAACAAAGATTAGCTCTCTTTGGCATTTGTGTTGTGACCCTGGGCAATCCCAAAAGGATGCCTGTTCTCCAGATCTTGTTTACTCTTTGGCTTGTCAGCCCAGGTTTGCTGATCCGTGTGGTGTACCATGGGGCCTATGCTTGTGGTCCTGGTTTTGGACAGAGAGTAACGAAGCTGGGGCTCACAGCTCTTTCCTTCTGGCGTGAAATGGTGAGTGGTTCTGAATGAGCCCCTTGGCTGAATGCGTGTCTTCTGGGTTTCTTTTGGTATGCATTTGTATATTTAATGTATATGTGTCCAGTGAGTTATGCTAGAGACCTTTTCTGAGTCAAACAAATAAACTCTTTACTATGTTACATTCAGCTAGTTTTGTGCATTGGTGTCGCTTTTAATTTCTCAGATACAGTTCCTGGTTTTGGGGAATTTTTCTGTTTATTTGTCAGGAACCTGTACTGTCTGGATTACGGCAGGTTTCTGTGTAATACATGAACATCTTTGGCCAACGTTTGGTGGTGCATGTTAAAAGATGTGTGGGCAGCTAAACTCCCCACAAGTACAGTGGCACATGGCTTTGAGTACCTTGAGAGAGACTAATTCATTCCTGCTTTCTTGTTGCTGGACTAGGCTGTAGCAGATGTCCACTTCAGTTTTTCTTTATTTTTTTTATTTTTTACTACTGCTCGCTTTGCGGCTGAACTGTATCTTGCTGCAGCTATAAATGCATCTGACAAAGTGCCACCTCTGTTTCCCTTTCCATCTTTCTTATATAATTTGTACCCATCAGCAATGACATTTCATTTATGAAACTGAGTCCCTCTGCTACATTTCAGTTTTACCTGGTACAATGTAATCCTTGACATTTAAGTAACTCCCAAGCTCTTGTTTCCCATGCTCCCTTTGTTTGTGTATACAAAAGCCTGTTTTAAAATTCCTGACCATGTTTCAGAATAAATCCAGCCTCTATTTTACTTTTGGGCATTAAGGTACATGAAAAAGTATTTGCAGTAAACAAAATCTTTGTCTTTCAGTGTTTAAAGTCCACATAGCAATTGCATTCATAGCATTTAAGAGGAGTCTGTCTAATCCAAGCTTGTTTCACAGGGTACGTCAGGACTCTGTGGATCCTGAGCCTCTTTTCTTCACAGTATTAGTACCGACATTGCTTTGTGCCTTTTCTTTTTCTGAACTTGTTTTAGGAGGTTCTCCAAGAAAGTCGGAGAAATTTGTCCTTCCCTTTGCTTCACTGCTGCTTTAATATTACACTTTTCTTTCTTGACACTTTTGTCTGTGCTTTTTTAAAATCGGAGAGCGGTCCAGGAATGAATGACCTCTTAGTGTCCCTAGACCTTAGGTCCCCTGTCCCTAGCCTGCCAAAGAAATGCAAATGTGGGAATCCTCATTAATAAGCAAGGCTCAGGAAAAGCACAATCAGTGACTGTAGGAACTATCTTGGAAGAGAAACCTATGGATGGAGAGAAATGGTAAGGCTTTTATGCATGTAGCAAGGCTGGCAGATGTTGACCTAACTCTTTGCACAACACCTGTTTCTGATTTTTCTTGCAAGTCTGGGCACGTATACTTGGGGAGGTAGGGTACAGAAAACCACAGCGTAACATACAGCACCCCAGCTACTCCATTCTCACTCCTAATGTGGGCAAATTTGCCGTGCTTTTCAGCAAGATAGGCAAGTAAGGGACAGTAGCTGAGAAATGTCTGCACAAGAAGGTTGGGGCAGCATAGCTGGTGTATCCTAAATTTGTAACATAATGTGTCGATGTCTCAAGTTTTGGAGATGTTTCTAATCCTGCTTCTCACTCCCTTTCCAGCCTGTCTGTCTGCAGTATCAACTTCTGCCTTTTCATCTGACTTGATAGGTTTTGCTTTCTTTTGCTAAAACATTAGATATGTTACTTGTAGGAGAACTATAAGCATAAAAGAGCCCTTCTGCCTGTCTCAGGTAGAAAGCAGCAACTTCTAGAAGATGGGGAGGACAGAAAGTCATGATTTTATAGACACTGCATATGTGAAATTGCACATAACCAGGAAAACACAAACAAAAGAATTTGTGCAGAAAGCAGAGAAGTAAAGTACAATATTTGAATAATGAGGATTGTAGCTATTATAGAGGGACTAAAACCTAGGACATAAAAATGAGAGCTGATTTTAATGCATATACATACAGTAGCATAGGGAAGGATCAGGGAGGTCAGATGAAGGACATTTTCCATTTGTGAGTATTGACTGCATTCAGGGGATCCTTTGCCTTTTTAATTTATTTAAATCAAAAAAAGTAGCAAATATCCAATATGCAAGAGAGAAAAGTGTGTTGCACCAGTGGGCTGTGGACTGATCAGCATTTTGCATGGGCGCAGAGGTGGATTTGGTACATGCCTGCTGTGGGCTGAATGAACACCTGTGTTTCTTCAGCTATTTGATTTACCAAACTGGAATGGCTGTTACAGGAAGGATATTGCTTTCTGCAATTGGACCAAGAGCAGATCGATTGCAGGATGGAGTGCTAATATCAAGGCTCTCCAGCCTTTGTCTTGTGACAGGTGTTGGTGCCCTTTTAAATAAGAGTGCCCAAAGCAGTACTCACAAGCCAAGGGCTAAGACACATGAGCTAAATGAACATGAGAACATGGGGTATCAAAGGAATAGAAACACTTCTGCGCGATCTGCGTCCTTGTGATACGGCTAGTGGGACACACTGGTCTATGCTTCCCCCGAACTGGCTACAGACTAATGGTAGGATGGAGAATGGGGAAAAAAAAAATAAAATAAAAAGAGCAGACGAGAGCAGGCTGCTTGCTCTGGAGCTGGATCCTGCCCCAGGCAGAAAAAACAAAGGCTGTTTTGCAGGCCAACAGGGTGTGTGGGATAGGAATGTCAGTTGTCTGTATCTGCAGAACTGCAGCAGCCCAGGTCACACTTGGGATTGTGAAGAATATAAATGTTATACCTGAGTGTTTATGTAGGCAGACCCTTGTGTCTGAGGTTCCCCCTAGGACACAACAAAAGGTGTAAGTGCTGATGATTGGTTATAAAGGGCAGATCCATACTTGCCCCTTCTTGCATTGTTTGGTGGGTGTTGTGCTTAAGAAATGCGGGGGCTATTTTATGATTATCATCATGCTCTGGCTTTTCTGAAACTTCAGTCCTAGAGCAAGCAATAAGGAACTTCCAGATAGCTGGGATCTAACTTCTGTGGAGGGGACAGTTCCACAAAGAAAGATAATTAAAAGGAAAAGCTAGCTCCCTGAGAAATTACAGTATATTTGGTGAAACTGTGCAAAATCTCAAGGTGGAGATGCTAGACAACCTTGGGAAAAGGGCATTTACCTCAAGTGTTTGAAAAGAAAAGCTATTTAAACTTTGAAAGAGCTATTGGTTTTATTGTTGCAATATTTATGATCCTCTCTTTATAGGTCATGCAACCATTTCCTTAGTTATCCTTAATCTCCTACCAGAAATTCTTTCCCTTAGCTGGCAGTCCCCTTGTGCTGAGCACTTGCACTGCAGAAACAGAAAATAGCAAGTCTAAACAAAGTGGGATCATTTATAGTCATCTTGCTAAGTGCACAACACATCTGCAAAAGGATCAGTTGCTCTGATTTAGCATGGCCATTAGTGACATTTTGCTGCCACTAAAAGGAAGAAAATGGCTCTGTTAGTGTCCTGAGGTATAACTGCAATAATCATAGGCATTAGAATGGAAAAGGCCACTAGGTCACCTGGTCCATTGCCCCAGTACAATGCAAGGCAATTCACCAATGTACCTTCTTTAAGACTCAGTGTTATTCTACCCCTTGTTTGAGATTCTCCTTCACAGTCTAATAAATCTCATAGGAAGGAAGTTAAAAAATAACTTTTTGGAGAGGTACAGTAGGTAGAAATTCTGATAGGCATTGCAGTGAAAGAATGACCTGTCTCCTGGTTTATCGAAGTATCTGCCATTGCCCTTTCACAATGAGAACACTGTAATATATTCACTTCCTTTGTTCTGTATTTATGACTGCAGCATATCAATAAATCATAAGTTTTCTGGAAGGAAAAGTTGGAGCAGTCTCTACTGGTTTCTCACCAATTTCCAAATCACTTTTAAAGACATTAATTCAGCTACAGAGCTAAAGTTAGGCTTCTGCAAATCCAGATTAATTTCCCTGTACCCAATGGGGTTGTGCTGGATTTACACTGGAGTTACTAACAGCACAGTATGACCAACAGCTTCCTGTTTGCATCCAAGGAGACAGACTCACCAGAACAAAGAGAGAGGCAGACAAGCACAGGCGCCAGCTACAGATGCTGTACCCTGCAGCCAAAAGGAGGGTGGTGTTCCAGGCAGGCTCCATCTTGTTTCAAAATCTTCCATGTAAGTAGTGCTTAGTATAAGTAATTGGGAATTCACCCATGCACAGCAGCGTTGTTAATGTGAGGAAACCCTTGGAAACGCTGTAGGGTCTTTGCATTGAATACTGCTGCAAAAGTAGTTGCTGCAATAGGTGGTCTTCTGGAGGAGTTGGGCTCCCTTGATAAACACAGCCTCCCTGTTGTCTTGAACACAGCCCTAGTCTGGAATGTCTTAGAAGAGTAGCTTAAATGTACATTTGCCATGCTCTTTGTGCACTAGCACTACCCTGTTGAAGCAGGACCATAGGTTGCAATAGATCGGCAGGGTTGGTTTAGGCTCTATAAGGTCCTAAATGACCTTATCTAATCCAGCAGCAGAAATCAACTGTGGTCCAAGCAGTGGAAGCACACAGACTAGAACTGAGGGGCTGAAGGCTCGTGAGAGGGAACGCTTTCTTCTTAGCAAGGTCCTTGAATCCAGAACAGCAGTCATGAAAGAACATTTTGCTCACTTTCAGAAAAAAAGAAAGCAAGCCCCAACAAACTGTTGACTTTCCTCTAGCAAACTGGGAGTTGCTTTAGGGCAGGATTAGGAGGAAAGCCCTGGGGTTTTTGCTTCCTTTTTCCCAAGTGAGGGAGAGAGAAGCTGGTGTTTTGAGAAGGGCTGTTTGCGCGTGGTGAAATCCACTGGAATCCCAGTTACCTTACCTTCCTCATGCAAAACGAAACCAGCACAGTGGGCCAAGTGCTGCTGTAGCCCCTGAGCAAATGAGCCTTCCTCCATTGGTGCCTGCACGCAGTTTATCGGTGTCTCCTAAGAGATCATCTCCCGGTACCAAGAGGTCTTATGATCACTCCCAGGAGTTGGCCTAAGGGCTTTGCCCACACAGCCCCACCCTGAAATCCCAGCAGCAGACCACGTGGCAGCCACAGGGAACCTGCTGGTAGGTTTCCACTAAGGAGGTGACACGGAAAGCTATACTCACGAACCTGGGTTTGACTTTGCTGCCAACCATTGCAGAAGAAGAGCTGGAACAGCAAGTGAGTCATGGGGTTTGCAAGTAGTCAGGTTTGAGTAGTAAAGAAAAAAGCATTTGGCCCACCCAGCTTTGCTGTTCTTTGTTCCTCCAGCTGCTGAAGGCAAAGTCATGAGAATGGCTGCTGCTGCCTTCCTCAGGGCTGGCCAAACATCTCTCACGTGGGGTGACCCTGGGCTATTTTTCCTTCGTAGCTTCTTCTTTCTGCTACTCTCATCCCATTGTCGCCATCAATCTCCCTTCTGCCTCTCCACACAGCTATCTCCGCAGGGTCTTTGCCAGGGACTCCCTGGAGCTGATCAGGGATGATGCAAGGGTGAGGAGGAGACTGCAGCTGATGAGAGCTCTGTGTGAGGGACAAAATACGCCCTTCTGTGTGCAACGCTGGCCCTAGATCCAAGAAACCTCCCATATAGCTTCCCACTCCCTGGCACGTAACATCTTTCCCACCATCATCCTCATTCTTCCTTGCACTGAGATCTTCAGTAACCACATTTTTTTTACTGATCCCGCTTTTATGCTGTCTTTCATCTGTTTTTATCCTCTGTCTTTCTTACTTACATGCTCCCTTCCTGAATTATTCTTACTTTCTGCCCTCAGGCCCTGCCACGATTGACTCTGGGCCCCTTTGCAAGTGTCAGTAAACAGTCAAGTTAAACAACTGGGGGTGGGTTTTTTTGGTGTTGTTTTTGAGGTTTGGGGTTTTTTTTGTTTTGTTTTGGGTTTTGGTTTTTTTTTTTAAATAAAAATGTAACTGTTATGCTTCCCCATCAAACACCAGTTTTGGAAACATTGGGGAGAAAAGGAAGCCTGTGAAGGGGAATAATATAGCTGCCATCCAAAGTGAGAGTTTAAAACAGTCAAATTGTAGCTTTAAATTCCTAATCAAAACTGACAGCAACTTTTGGGTTTTTTTTTTCTTTTTCACCTGGGCTGCCTGAAGGAGGCACAATTTTCCACACGGTGGAAAAGGAAACTGATTTTTCCCCCCCTAGATTTTCTGCCCTGCATTCTGCACACTCCACCGCCCCGTCCTCCAGTAACTCCTCAGTCTATCCCCTGTTCTCCAGGCCCCACTCCTTGTTTTCTCGTATGTTTTTCTCACAGAGTATTATTCCTGCTCACTGTCTGTGTCCAGCTCACTAGACCAAAGAAGGGCAGCAGCTTCACTGATGAGTATTGCTTTCAGTCCTGCTGACAAGTGTGGACAGCCCTGCGCTTTTTTACTATGGACAGTCTCGCTTCTGCAGGCTAAGGAGAAATGGCAGCCATTCTGCTCGCTTTGATCTCATTAATAATAAGGGACAATGGGAGCCCTTTTGAATATGAAGAAAAAGCTTGAGTTAAAATAAAAAATTAAACAGCATGCCCAATTAATTAGAAGCACAGCAAAGCCTTGGAGAGCTGCCATCTTAAATTACTATACAGCTACAACTCCCAGAAAATAATAATAAAAAATATATATATAATCATATGCTCCTGCTGTCCTAATAAGAGTTTGGGATAGAAGGTGGGAGCTTCCCCCAGGATCAGTATTGACTGTACATGTGTGATATTATCAGATGTAGGTTCCTTATTTCCCTCTCACAAATGCACAGGCATATACATATCCATAGTTCCTGTGGCATAGTGTGCCCTGCCCTCTTCTTTCTTCCCAGCTTCATTCTTCTGTTGCGATGGGGCTGGTTGACATAAATTGGTACATAAATGAGCACTGCACATGAAACTGGCTAACTTGGGAGAAAGAAAAACTCCAGTGTAGATCTGAACCTTGGAAAATGGAGGGAGAAAGTGCCTGTAGTAGTTACCCGATGTCTAGCTGTAACATTCTAATGCGGTCCTGATGATGAAGGTGGACCTGTGACAATAAAATACTATAATTGCTTTTACACACCTGTACTTCAGTTTTCATTTAGGTTCAGCTAAAGGTGACTCAAAACAGTTTTGCACAGGCTGCTGCTGGTGTCGAATATCACAGCTCTAACAGAGTTGGTGGAATGGGGAGGTTAAAAGGTAAATAAAATCTTGTCTGAAGAGCCAGATGACCTCTATCCTTAGAATAACTGCTCCAGTGCTAGCCAATAATTCATATATGCACACTGGTTCGCTTTCAGCACTGAAAGCACAAAGCAGGCATCTTCCTCTGCCAACACAGTGAAAAAATGGGACAAAAAAGATTGTTTGGGTAAAAGAATACAGTATTATTCAAAACATTTTCCTAACTGGCTTTTTTTCCATTAAAAAAGCCCACATGTTAACATTGTTTTGCTGAAAATGGCAATATTTAAAATAGCTTCAAATAATGTTAATGAAGCATTGTTTTAATTTTGCCTCCAGGAAAAAAAAACCCAAACCAAAATACTAGTATAAGTTGTTCTCTATTTAAGAACATTGCCATCATACTGGTAATTTTTTCCCTTTAGCTGTGGGCTGACAACCTTCTCTTTTCCCCTTTTCCTTCCAACAGTATTATGTGAACACGACAGCACAACAAATTGAAACTTCTGCTAAGCACTTTGCCCAAGACATGCATAAACTGCTCGTTTCTATTGCAACTGCGTGTCTTTCCTGGGTATGACACATAAAAATAGATAATGTCTATTAAGAACAGTTACAGATGTGAACATGTCTGACACGGACCTAAAGCTCAGATCCTGAACGCTAACAGTCATTAAGGATGTTTTTTCACATTTTTTTTGTAAAGCAGGAATGTTAGTGCTAATCACCTGACCAACGTACAAATTTGAAAATTACATTTGATATTATCTCCCTAATTTCCTCCTGCTATTTCATGTAATTCTAGCATTCATTACTTCATTTTTTCCTTAAAGTGCTCTTTTGTGTTTGTTCTCTGCTGTTATAGGTGACCTAGAAAGGAAAATTTAATTGGGTTGATATCTGCTTTTCTCTATTTTAAATACAAATTCCTTTTTCCTGTCCCCATTTTTACAGCTCCCAGGCATACAAAGTATTACTTCCTCTCTCTCGTTTGTTCCCTGAAAAGCTATGTGAAGGATGCAGGAGAATGGTTGAGAAATCTTCTCACCGCTCAACTGAAGGAACAGGAAATGCCGAATCCTTAGCTGATATCTTTTCTGAAAGTAATTATTAGGATAAATACTTTTAAATAAGGATAATTGGTATTTTAAATGGTATCAAAATGTTTCAAAATATTCATGTTTTATTCCTTTGATGTCATATGCCTGCTGAAACTTCACTGAAGTCTTCTAGGAAAAGGATAGATAAAAAAGCAGCTTCCAGGGGAAAGAAATAAGAGAATAACCTAATCAGCCTTTCTTTATATATAACAAGAGAACATCAATTCTTTTATTACTTTTTTATGAATCATCTTTTTAACAACAGCCACCTTCTTTTCCAGTGCTGCGTGCATTTCAGTCACAAAGTACAGCATTATATCACATGTTAAACACCACATTTCAACCAAAACACTTAAACATAACGCACCATAAAGAGCATCAGCATTCATTTTACTGTGGCTTTCCAAATCTTTTAACTGAAACGCAGGTAACTAACCGGTTACTTTCTGTGCCCACTAGATAGCTGCTGCTTAAAGTGTCTGAAGCAGAAAAAAGAGAGGGTTAGCAAAGACTATTTTTCAGTATCAGTAGCTTTTAGTGACTGAGTATCCAGAGTTCATTCCGGTACATTACTTTAAAAAACTCAGTAAGCCTATAAAAAAGGTGTTACGGCACCGTTGGAAATAATCAACCAGTGTCAGAGCTAAAAACCCCTGACTTTCAACTCCAGATACCAAAGCTGCTTCTAGTGGTTTGTCCCCTCATTCCTGCATTCAGAATCGTCCCAAGATGGCAGCACTCCTTGTTTGTTTAGAGAAGTCCCTTCATGCAACTTTTTCCTGTACTGTATCCCTGTCAGGTGCAGTATTATTTGTGTCTCTGATACCACAAGTAAACTTTATTTTAAAAAAGAAGAGGCCATGTATTTTCACGGCATAAGGAAGTAGGGTTGAAATAATTAAAAGGCTGTGGAACACTGAAGTGTTCATTTCTCTCTCAGGCTACAGTCCCTGTGAAGTTTGATACTTCAAGACCTTTGCAGGCAGGGTCCCAGCCTGCTTCTGCAGAAGTCAAAGGGAGCGCACTCATACTGCAGTGAGACTGTTCCCCTGAGCTTCAGTGGTCTTTCACGTCACTTGTCCACCACAGAGGAAAGATCTTCCAAAAGTCCTCACCCTGAAGAAGCCCAACCTTTCCCAGCACCTGGAAATGCACCACAGTGGTAGTGTAACACTGACATCCAGTGGATGAAAAAATGCAGTTTCACCAGCCAACCTGGTCCCATTATTGGACAAAAGTGGCAATGGGGGAGGTAGGAAAAAAACAGGAAGAACTATTTTGTTCATAAGCATTTGGACTTTATGAGAGCCAAAAACTAGCCCAGGAGCTGTGATCCCCCCCAAATCCACAAGTGAACCTGGGTGGGAACTTCCCAGTCATCCATTATAATCTCAGACAAAGCAACAAAATCTGCTTGCTTTCTACAGTTCCAATTTGTTCTGTAGCGTGAAACTACAGGGACAATGGAGCGTGGTATCTTTTGCTCTACTGAAATGAAAACATCTGGTTTCCTAGGCTTATGCAAAATCAATCATATTGCTTCACCTTGATTTCTGTGTCCTGCTACAAGCGCACCAAAACCCTGAGCAAAACATATGAAGGAAAACTTGCAACAGAACACCAATAAGGGGAAAGGGAATCTAAAGAGGGAATTTTTTTTTTTTTTTCACTTATGGCAAAGACAAGGTCAGCATCTTGGACATATCCTTCTCTCCCAACGTGTGCAACCTGTACTTTCAGTATATTACTGATTTCTGCTCACACCAAGAAAAATACATGTGGATACAGACAGGATATAAATAGCACCTGCTCAGTGAATAAACAATGAGGAACAGTGGCAAGGCGCATCCCTGATTTATACTATTATTTCATATTGATCTATATAGTGCCTTTTGCATTCCTTAAAGCACTACAGTCACAAGTATATACATATCTAGTATAAAGTCTTATTAATATTCATGGAGCTCTTTCCCCCATCAATCAATGTAAAAATCAATTACCATTACTGAACGGAGAAGGCATCAAAAGATTCAGCGCTGTTTACTGAGTTGAGTAGTCTGAGCTCACATGGATCTTGCCTGCTGTCCGCACACAATGTTTTTCTGTGCTGGCAGCTGTCCCTCCTGGTGATGACTAATCTGTGAAAGGCTCTATGGCTCTTCCAAGATGGACCGTATTTTCACTGAACACCCATAGACCTGTTCACTAATATGCCAGGCACATCACATTATAGTTCTCTGTTCAGCACCAAAATGGTATTTTCAGCTGCCCCACTATTCTGTTGATCAGGTTGTAACAGGATTCTCCAGAGCAGATCAAATGAAAACATTGTACTGGCATGCAGCCCTGGGTGAGGACAGGAAGTGACAGCCATTAAGATAACAACAGTCTTCAAAAATACTGGAGAATAAGAACGAGAATGAACACAGAAATTTGGTACAAGCAAGGATACCTTCTCTCCTCCTAGTTTATCCTCCACATGCTTCTGTTATTCCATGTATTCCCCTCACTGCTTTCTCTCCCCGTCAGTTTCAGAGATTTATATGCTCCTCTGGCCATGCTCTTCTGTTCTGCTAATCCTAAACCCTTCTTTGTCCCACGTGGGTCCTGCTTATACACCTCCCATCTTCTTCCTTCCCTTTCTGAGATCCAGCAGCACTGTCCCACAGCTGCTCTCCAGACCCTTCCAGCCCTGGGCTAACACTGCTGCAGTTCACCCCCGCCTTCACATCGCCTCCCTGGAAAGTGTCTCCAGGTCAGCTCCTGCCTCAGCCTCCCACTGCCCTGTCCCCACTGCCCTCTTTCTGGCTCAACCCACTCCATAGATACTGAAGATCAGCATTTATTTTTAACAATTACGTTTATGAATGGTATTGTAGTCACTGCAAAACCATTTTTCACAGGTTTTCCCGATTGCTATTCACAGCTTCCATCTTAAAATTGTAAAAGTCATTTTAAGCCTGCACAATGAAGGGGCTGTAGACACTCTGGACCAAGCTGCCTGGAGTGTCACGGCCTGCAAAGCCTCAGGCCTTGTTCCAAAGGAAACCGCAGCCAGCTCTCAAAGCACGAAGGGCAAAAGCCAACCTCCTCTCAGCCCTAACAAACCCCAGATTCCACCCATGAAATGTAAAACACGCATCGGCTCAGTGATCAGGAGTGGTCGGGCCACTGGCCACCCCTCAGGCCGCCCTGAGGCCACCGGGGACCAGCCTTCAGAGCTGAAGCCAAGCCCTGAGGCAACACGAAGGCCANCAATCAAAGGTACGTCTTTCCCTTCCCCTCCCCCGCGCGGCCACCCCCCTTCGCCTACGGTTGCTGTGTCATCCGGCGAGTGACGTCGGGGGCAGTTGCCAGTTGGCTGCGGAGGTGTCGGCCTCCTGCCAATGGCCTCGCGAGCCCCGTGACTGACATCTTCCCTGCCCAATAGTNTTCTCTCCTCCTAGTTTATCCTCCACATGCTTCTGTTATTCCATGTATTCCCCTCACTGCTTTCTCTCCCCGTCAGTTTCAGAGATTTATATGCTCCTCTGGCCATGCTCTTCTGTTCTGCTAATCCTAAACCCTTCTTTGTCCCACGTGGGTCCTGCTTATACACCTCCCATCTTCTTCCTTCCCTTTCTGAGATCCAGCAGCACTGTCCCACAGCTGCTCTCCAGACCCTTCCAGCCCTGGGCTAACACTGCTGCAGTTCACCCCCGCCTTCACATCGCCTCCCTGGAAAGTGTCTCCAGGTCAGCTCCTGCCTCAGCCTCCCACTGCCCTGTCCCCACTGCCCTCTTTCTGGCTCAACCCACTCCATAGATACTGAAGATCAGCATTTATTTTTAACAATTACGTTTATGAATGGTATTGTAGTCACTGCAAAACCATTTTTCACAGGTTTTCCCGATTGCTATTCACAGCTTCCATCTTAAAATTGTAAAAGTCATTTTAAGCCTGCACAATGAAGGGGCTGTAGACACTCTGGACCAAGCTGCCTGGAGTGTCACGGCCTGCAAAGCCTCAGGCCTTGTTCCAAAGGAAACCGCAGCCAGCTCTCAAAGCACGAAGGGCAAAAGCCAACCTCCTCTCAGCCCTAACAAACCCCAGATTCCACCCATGAAATGTAAAACACGCATCGGCTCAGTGATCAGGAGTGGTCGGGCCACTGGCCACCCCTCAGGCCGCCCTGAGGCCACCGGGGACCAGCCTTCAGAGCTGAAGCCAAGCCCTGAGGCAACACGAAGGCCAGCAGGAGAGAGGAGGACCATAAACCTCCCTGCCCCCGGCTCACTACACCGTGTTTCCGCACGTCCGTGTGCGGGAACAGACAGCAACACACAGGGCGAGGTGACGGGGCGAACGCTGCTGCCGCCGCCGTGAGCCCTTTTGACCGGACCGCTTCCCGCCTTCCCCTCATCCCCCTATCGGCCGCGGCGGCGCCTGCTGGGCCCCCGTCACGTGCGCAACTGCCCGGGCCACGTGGGGCATCGCCCCGCCCCGCCCCCCGCTTCAGGCGGCCCAGAACCTCCCTCCCCGCC